>APFE030511994.1:15156-51063 GCA_000404065.3 Pinus taeda
TCTACTTTGACAAGTTTTACTCACTTCCCAATGAAACCAAAAGGTATGTGATCTCTCCTCTCAAGTTTAACTAGGAATTCCCAATTCCATCAGCATTTACCCTCAAAATATTCAGCTTCTAACCTCCCTAGCAACTGACCTAATGCCTTAATTTATAGTGCAATGGAGGGAAGTTACTAGGTCCTCCTTCAAAGGGATAAAGCCCTCCTTCAAAGGGATAGATCCTCCTATCAAGGGATTAGCTCCTTCTCTTTTGGGATGCATGAACCACCTTGGAGCGAACAATCCACGTCAAAATTCTTCTAGAATCATCTAGAATTAACCCAAAGTGAGTTTTTTAGAATAAACTTGAGCCTTTTTCACTTTTACAGGGGTACACACCCCCCCTTTTATAGACAGAGTGTGTAGATACGTAGGTAACATGAACAAAGGGTGCGGGCCTGCAGGCAAAAGTGAGAGAAAGTGCAGAACCAGAGCTTTATTGATTTTTAATGTCTTTCTTTCATTTGCAAATCTTGACATGAAGAGCTGAGCTCTGAGACTTGCTTAGGAGGACAGTATAAGTGATGATAGACCCATACTGACTGCAAATAGTCATGGTGATGATATTTTTGTGTAACAGTGGGTCTGCCCAACCTAACATAGGTTCCAAAACCAAAATTTTTTGGGGTGCTGCCCCAGACCCCATAGAGTGCAGTTACCTACACCCCTCAAACCCCCTGTGACCCCCTCGCTACACAATCGGCGCAACAAAGGGGGGGCTCCACCCCCCCTCTAACTCCCCAGTTAACTACGTGGGCTAGTCGTGGAAAGAATATAACACAACCCAACATTCTCCCACTTGTTGTTTTCTGTCCACAAGGGGCCACAAGAGAGCTTAGTCATTTATCCAACCCTGAAATGCCCACTGTTTCTCTACACCAAGATAACTTCTTAGAGCTCATAGATTTTGTCAATGCATTTGCAATATTCTTCAAAGTGTCCACCTTTACCAGCAACACCTTTCTGTCTTCTATCATATCCCTCACAAAGTGATACTGAACATCAATGTGTTTGTCTTTGAATGATAAGCAGGGTTCTTTGCCAAGAAAATTGCACTTTGGCTGTCACAGTCTATCCTTATAGCTCCCTGTACTAACCCCATACTTGAACACAATATCTGCAACCAAACTTCTTCCTTGCTTGCATGAGTGGCTGCCATGTATCCTGCCTCTGTAGTTGATAGTGCCACTACAGATTGTTTCTTACTCATCCAACTGACTGCACCTCCAAATAGGTTAAACACATACCCACTTGTAGATCTTCTTTGATCCAGATCTCCAGCCCAGTCTGCATGAACAAAGCCACAGATATCCAACACTCTGTCCAATCGTGGTCTTCCTTGGTAGCACAAACCATAATCACTAGTTCCAGGAAAATACTTAAAAACCCGCCTCATTGCTGTCCAGTGCTCCTTCCCTAGTTTTGACATAAACCTGCTCAATACTCCCACTGCATGTGCAATGTTTGGTCTAGTACAGACCATGGCATACATCAAGCTATCGAATGCACTTGCATATGGAACACGGGACATGGTCTCTTCCTCTTCTTGTGTCTTGGGACACTGTTCAGTAGATAACCTCACACCTACAGGAATAGGAACCTTCATCGGTTTACTATCCTACATGTTAAACCTCTGCAATATTGTCTCGACATACTTCCTCTGGTTTAACTAGAGCTTCCTCTTTTCCCGATCTATTTTAATTTCCATGCCCAAAATATAGTTTGCAGCACCAAGATCTTTCATGTCGAATTTGGAGGAAAATTGGGTCTTCAAATCCTGGATCATTTCTTTGTAATTTCCAACTAGCAACATATCATCCACATACAAGACCAGATAAATAACACAGTCACCAATTAATTTAAAATGCACACAGTGATCTGCTTTGCTTCTAGTGAAGCCAAGTCCCCACATAAATGTATCAAATTTTTGATACCACATCCTTGGTGACTGTTTTAACCCATATAGAGACTTCTTTAACTTGCATACCAGTTCTTTCTTACCCTTCACTGTAAATCCTTCAGGTTGCTTCATGTAGATTTCCTCTTCCAGATCCCCATGAAGAAATGTTGTCTTCATATCCATCTATTCTACCTTAAAATCAAAAGCAGCAACAACAGATAAAAGTAATCTAATAGAAGTTACCTTGGCACCAGGAGAAAGAATATCACCAAAATCAATTCCCAGCACCTGGGAATAACCTTTTTCTACCAACTGAGCTTTGTATTTCTCCACCTTTCCTTCTGCATTTGTCTTCTTCTTGAACACCAATTTGCTGCCAATGGGTTTCCTTCTAGTCGGCAACTCCACCAGATCCCAAGCCTCATTTTTGTGCAAAGATGCCATTTCATCAACCATGGCCTCTTTCCAGAGTTTGTCGTCCTCTGAATCTACTGCTTCATTCATAGTTCTAGGATCATTGTTAGTAATAGATAAATAAAAATTTGAACAGAAAGCAGATGGACTATACCTTTCTAGCCACCTTCTTTCTCACTGATCTTCTTAGACCTGGAGTTTATGGCTCTTCATCTTCTGATTCCTCCTGTGTTGTACAGTCTGATTCTTCCTCCTTAAGCTCAAACTCTATCTTCTCAGGTTCCTTTGGTTTGACTTCATGTTTAATAACATCTTTTACCTCTCTAAACACCACATCTCAGTTGTACACAACCTTCCTTGTTACTGGGTTCCAAATCTTATAACCCTTTAAACCAACCTTATACCCAATAGATGTGCACTTTTCAGATTTACTATAAAACTTGGTTCATTTCTCCTTTGGAACATGTACATGCGCATCACATCCAAATACCCTCATATGTGAAACAGAGGGTTTATTACCAGTCCATACCTCTTGTGGAGTCTTATCCTCCAACGTTGATGAATGTGATCTATTGACCAGGTAACATGCTCTCTCCACCACCTCTGCTAAGAATTCTTGTCCTAACTCGACACCATTGAGCATGCTTCTTGCCCTTTCCATCTACATCTTGTTCATTCTTTCTCCAACTCCATTTTGCTCAGGTGTGTATGGAGTAGTCTTCTGCTGTGCTATACCACACTTCTTACAAAATTCTTCAAATTCCTTGCTGCAAAACTCTCCACCATTATCTGTCCTCAACACCTTTATCTTCTTCTCTATCTAGTTTTCCACCGGAGCCTTAAATTCTTCAAACCTATCAAAGACTTCAGATTTATTCATAAGGAAATATATCCATGTATTCCTTGAGAAGTCATCTATAAATGATACATAGTACATATACTTACCTAGTGATGGAACCTTCACAGGTCCAAGCATATCACTGTGCACAAGTTCTAATATATGTTTCCCCCTGTTACCACTAGAGGGGAAACTCACCCTATTCTACTTCCCATATACACAATTTTCACAGAAATCAAAATATAGAGAGCTATTATTCATACCTTCTACCATACCTTTACCATGAAGTATTCGAAGGCCCTTCTCTCCAATATGTCAAAGACTTTGATACCACAGCATGGTCTTCTCTCCAGAGACCACTAGATTTTCTGCTCCACTTTCAGGAACCACAAAACTGTTGCACTCATCAATAACATTGCTACCTTGCAGCTTGTACAGAGTTCCAATCCAAGCTCCCCACATCAATACCAGTGCTCCCTGAACCATCTTGCAGGTATCCTTCTTGAACACTATTTTTACACTTGCATCATCCAGCTTGCTTACGGAAATCAGATCTCTGTCCAATGTAGGAATATGCAGAACACCCAGAAGTGTTCTAACCCTTCCAACTTGCAACTTCAACTTTACTTTTCCGTGACCAATGATTCTAGCCTTCTTTTCATCCCCAAGAAGACATCACCACCATCATATTTCTCATACTCGTAGAACCACTCTCTATGTGGAGTGAAGTGAAAGGATGCACCTGAGTCAATCAACCATTCCTCATTATCTACATGTGTACTTGTTAGTGTCAGGCCAGGTAGTAACTCCAATAGACAATAAAATTGATTCGTTCATTATTCCATTAGGTAGGTCTTTATTATATACAATAGGGAGTTACTGTTCAATTCATCTCCTAATGACTGTTCACATTCCTAATTTACTTATTTACATAAATTCACCCAATCGTGAAGATTAGGTGTCAACATTCCCCCCCTTAATCTGAATGGATGTTGGTGAGTCCAAGCATCGTTCTGAATCGTTCAAGCTTTTCTCTTCCAAGCGCTTTGGTGAAGATGTCTGCAATTTTCTCATTTTTGGAACAATGACGGAGATGGATTGTTTTGGCCTCAACATGATATCGAATCATATGATATTTAGTATTGATGTGCTTCGTTCGATCATGAAACTTTGGGTTCTTAGCCAACTTTATTGCAGAGGTATTGTCAATCATGAGTGGAGTTGATTGTACTTGTTTTACCTGCAAATCTTCAAGAATTTTCCTGAGCCACACAATTTCTTTTATTGCTTCAATTGCTGCCACGTATTCTGCTTCTGTTGTGGAATCTGCTGGAACTGATTTTTTGCGTGATCTCCAGGAGACAGTTCCTGATCCAAGACTCATAGCATATCCTGAAGTAGATACCCCAGTTTCTTTGTCTCCATCGAAGTCTAAATCAGAGTATCCGATCAAACTGAAGTCATCCACCTGTGTGTACTTGATTCCAAAGTCTTGAGTTCCCTTCAAGTACTTTACAACTCTTTTTGCAGCAGACCAATGTCCCTCGCAAGGCTTTTGCATAAACCTGGAGAGGATTCCAACAACAAATGAAATGTCTGGTCTGGTAGTAGTTAGGTAGTTGAGACTTCCTACAAGTTGTCTATACTTTGTTGCATCTTCAAATTCCTTTCCTTCAATAGATGTGAGCTTTAAGTTTTGTTCCATTGGAGTAGTAAGAGGATTGCACTCTGTCATGCCAAACATGTTCAACAAATCTCCAATGTATTTCTTTTGAGAAAGAAATATGGACTTTGGATGTTGGGTTACTTCAATGCCAAGATAGTAATGAACATAGCCCAAATCAGTCATTTCAAAACTTTTCCCAAATTCCTTCTTTATGGATGCAATGTAGCTTTCATTGTTCCCTGTCATTAAAAGATTTTCTACATATACCACAAGATATACAACTGTTTTGCCAACTTTCTTGACAAATAAAGTTGCATCATCAAGATCAAAATGATTGAAGTTGAGTTTCAGAAGATGCTCAATTAGTTTTTCATACCAGGCTTGCGGTGCTTGTTTGAGGCCATACAAAGACTTCACAAGTTTGCATACTTTATGTTCATGTCCTTTCACAGCAAATCCTTCAGGCTGGGACATAAAAACATTCTCTTTTAGATCTCCAATCAAGAAGGCAGTTTTTACATCCATTTGATGGACTTTCCAACCGTTCTGAGCTGCTAGTGCAAAGAGTGTCCGGATGGTGGCCCATTTTGCTGTGGGGGCAAAAGTTTCCTCATAATCGACCCCTTCCTTCTGTGCAAAGCCTTTTGCCACAAGGCTAGCTTTGTGCTTGTCAAGTGAGCCATCAGCTTTGTACTTGTTCTTGTAGACCCACTTGCAGCCAATTGGTTTGGTTCCAAATGGAGAATCAACCAGCTTCCAAGTGCCATTCTTTATGAGGGCATCATACTCCTTTTGCATTGATTCTTTCCATTCATCATGAGAATCAACTTCTTTAAAGGAAGTTGGTTCAAAATCTGTAGACAAGTTCAATTCACAATCATAAGAAACATCCATATCAACAGGTGAATTAGAGTCATCTACATCACCTTCATTTTGTCGGTTTGCATTTCTGGTTCCTGTTTTTCCAATTTCATCAAGATGAACACTTTCAAGTGTCTTTGTCAGCCACTTTGGGGGACCTTTCTGAGATGGTCCAGGCTGCTATGTTGATTGAGTTGGGAGTGAATCAAGATTGAGTCTCCCAATTCTATCAAATACATCACTTAAAGCATCATCCGTTGTTGGAGTTTCAGTCGGGGGAGAGTATTCTTCAGAAGAAGATTCCACATGTTGATCTAGTATAGGAATCCCCCCTTCAAGATGTGGAATCTGATTTTCAAATTCTTGAAATGATTTCTTTTTTGCGAATCTATCCAATCGATCAAGTTGTCGCTCAACAACATTGTCAGATTTGGATGATTCAAGAAAAATTACATCTCTAGATATAACAAACTTTTTATTTTCTTCATTATAGAGGCGGTATGCTTTGTAGGTGTTTGAATACCCCAGGAAGATACACTTACGACTTCTAGCACCAAGTTTGTTTCTATGTAGCTTTGGTATCAAAGCATAATAGGTGGAACCAAAAATCCTGAGATGTTTTACCGAAGGAACATGTCCATACCAGAATTCATAAGGAGTCTTGTTTCTTATAGCACTAGATGGACATCTATTCTTTATATATGCAGCACATAGAACAACATCAGCCCAAAACATTTTCTTTACATTTTTGAAAAAAAGCATGGATCGTAGCATATTCAAGATTGTTCTATTCATTCTTTCAGCTACACCATTCTGTTGGGGATTATAATGCACAGTTGTTTGATGTTTAATCCCATGTTCGCGAAGATAGTGTTCAAATTCATTTGATGTATATTCTTTTCCATTATCAGTGCGAATAGACCCAATATGAGATTGTGCATCATTTTCAATCCATTTATGAAAATTCTTGAATGTTAGGAAAGCATGAGATTTGTTCTTCAATAAATAAACCCAACACATTCTGGTGTAGTCATCAATAAATGTCATGATATATTTATTTCCATTTGCAGAAGGAACAGGCATTGGACCACATAAATCTGAATGAATAAGTTCAAGCTTCCTATGTGCTCTTGAATGTGAGTCATGAAAGGACTATTTCCTATGCTTTCCTCGAATGCAAGAATCACATTACTTAAGTTTCCTAGGAATTGTAGGAAAACCAACAACACCATTTTTCTTCAATAAACAAAGACTGTCATAGTTTAAATGTCCAAATATAGCATGCCATAATAAACTTGATGGAAGTGTACCTTCTTCATGATGAGAAATATATGAGAAATGTTGTGCATGAGCAGATGTTCCTTGCAGTTTGAAGAGTCTTTCTTCTTCTATTCCCCTCATGACAAGTGAGTGATCAGATGCTTTTCTCACCTCAAACTTTCCATCAAACATATGAATGGAGTGACATTGCTGGCGGATGTGGACCAAGGACAGCAAGTTTCTCTTGAGCTATGGGAGATATAGAACATTATCAAGAAGAAAGTCTAAGAGACCAGGCAGTTTAAGCCTGATTGTGCCAAGCCCTGATGGCTTGATTTTTGACTGATCTGCAAAGTATATTACTCCATCAACATTGTCAGTGAAATCTTCAAAAAAATATTTTCTATGAGTCATGTGACAGGTTGCTCCTGAATCACGTAGCCAATCATTTTTCTAAGAAGCAAGTGAAGTATTAAACAAATCTTCATTTACTCCAATGTTACATTGTGTCTCAACATAGTGAGCGGATTCAGGTGCTTTACCTTTTTCTGTATCATCAGTTTTACCTTTCTGTTGGTTTCTTCTCTGCTCAATTTTGTCCCATGGTAGCTTGCATGTAGAGGCATCATGTGATCCATTTCTTTTGTAGCGAATACAATGTAAATCTTCCTTTTCTCCTTGAGAATGTCTGCCCCCCCTGCCTTTGAAGTATCTTCCTCTTCCTCTTCGTCCACCTCTTCCTCTTGTAGAATCTTGAGTAGGATACTTTTCTTTATGAGCAAGGCACACAGTCTCTTCAGAAGATTCAGGGGTTGTCTTCTTTCCAAAGGCTTTTTCTCTTTCAACAAACTTTTTCACAAGAGAGTCAAAGGTTATATCTTTGAGATTTCCATTTGCTTGCAAAGAGTCAAGATAATTGGATTATGTAGGATAAAGTGCCTTGAGAAAAGCAATAAGAGAGATATCCATCTCAACTTTAGTGGATTTGATGTCATGCATTATAGACTTTATTTCAGATGCAAGAGCAAGAGGATCATTATTTTGCGGCTCAAGAGTCAAGAGTTTAATCATACGTTGGACGACTTCAAGTGCAGAATGTGAGTCATAGAGTTCTTTTAGCTTTTGTAAAGCTTCAAAGGCAGTTGAATATGATGAAATGTGGCGACTCACCTCCTTATTTACAGATGTTGTGATTAATGCATACGCTTTGTTGTTCTTATTTTCCTAGATGGCGAGCTCTTTGTCTGATGTAGGCTTTTCTGGGCCACTGTCTCCTTCTCCGACACACACTCCTTTCCACAACTCATTGAAGATGAGGGTGTGTTGTATCATCCGGGACCAATCAGGATAGTTCTCCTTACCAGTGAGAACTATTCCCACCATAGAGATGATTGAATGCATTCTGTAAAAGATTACTTCTGCTTATAGAAAAAGTACTTATGCTGATAAAAATACTTTATGCACTATGTTTCTTCAAATCCTTCCATTGTTTGATATCAATATTAAATATACACTCTATATTGTTGCGCTCAAAATTTTGAAGTTTAAGATGACAGCCAAATATTTGGACATCACCCGAAGCCAAGATAATCACAAGCTGAGAACTTGAACGGTGTGTATATTAAAGAAACCACAAGACCAAATATATGAACTTGTAATCTAAATTAAGGGTGACATATCCCGCACAATACATATCGGATGATATACCATATGTCAAATAGCGTTTCAAATATGTCAAACAGCGTTTCAAATATACCATATGTCAAACAGCGTTTCAAATAATTTTAATGCAGCGTTTTCAAAACACAACTGTCAGGCCTCCAACGTTCTGAATATTCAATGTAATGAACACCATGACTGCAGGCTATGCTCACGGAGGGCAGATCAATGATGCATCCGAGGTTTTTCGGCAAATGCAACATGAAAATACGGAACCATATGTGGTTACATTTCATTCAAACGCACAGCTGATACCAAAAGCAGTGTCTCACTATGCACAGGTCATGAAGACTGTGAGAGAAAAGGCTGGTTTATATTCAGAATCACAACGCATCAGAAAGTCATGAAGACTGTGAGAGAAAAGGTTGGTTTATATTCAGAGTCACAACGCATCAGCAATACAATTCATGATTTTACAAAAGGAATTCCAGATGCTCGGTCGTACTTAGAGAAATTATACGAAATACGAGGTAAAGAGTGGTATCAAGGATGAGATAGGTGTTGAACAGATGATGATGGATGCTTTAGAACCAATTGAGGTCCGACAAAAAAAAGCATGGCTCTGATACCACGGCTCTCAACAAAACATTCCAAACGTTCAAGCGTTAAAAACAAAGAATGTCACATGTTAAACAGTACATACCAGCGTTCTCCTTCAGGCGTTAACCAAACAGATGCGTTCAGGCAGAGGCAGCAGATTATGGGACAGAGGAGTTACAAGGCAGGGCTAAAAAAAGAACCTGGGACCTGTGCTTTGATACCATGTCAGGCCAGGAGTAACTCCAGAAAAACTGATTCATTTATTCCATTAGATAGCTATTTGTTATATACATGAATGTGACCGCTCAGTTCATCTTCTTGATGACTGTTCACATTCAGATTCTCCCAATCGCTGAGGATTAGGTGTCAACATTATCTCATTGTTAAAAAACATTACATATACATTCAAAAGTACAAAAATACTTATGTACTATCAAAACTTATTCTCACCTTGAGGACCGCAGTTGGTACCGGGCAGTAGCACCAAGTCTGGATCCCTGGTAAAGTCCATGCCTTCATAGGCATAGTCGTCAATCACGATCTGGCTGTGAAGCCACTCGAAGAATTCTTCGTAAAAAACGTGTCGGAGTGGTCCTCCTCCTGTGCAAGGATCAAGTGATGACTAGTGACCCTGCCTTGGCTCCCTCGGATAAAAGGGACCTAAGCTCACTCGTGGGCGCATGACAGGTACCCTCTCAAGGATAAATGAGACTATGATAGTACCATACCCAAAACTGTGTTGGGTACGGGTCTTGCATGATGTCAATTCTACCTTCAACTGGTGAAGCATTGCTTCACACCAGTTGAACATCTGGGGCTAGACATAGTCAATGGCAAGCAACTGTTGGGCCTTTGTTGCTATGTGGGGATTTTTTGACCTTGCTAAATGCACAACAAACCATAAAACTACCTGCATAGACTGAGATCGAATCCTCTCTATCGGGACTCTGTTGCTGACTAGTCCACTCCCAGGGATGCAGTAGATATCTACCAACTCTGAAGTAGATCATGGATCTAGCCTACCACCAGTAAGGTTTGCATGTGCCCCACAGCATGACAAACCAGTCAAAAAGTAAATGTCATCCCAGTCAATTGCCAACTCTTGATCTCCAATCCTGAACACTTGATCGTGTTCATCCAAGCATTGTATGATCCATCTAAGTGGGCCATCCTATCCTTTTATCAGCTCTAGCCTTGCATACTTCAACAAACCTCAGTGGCGCAATGCAAGTATACAAGCTAGATCATTTCACATTAGCAATTCCTCATTGTCATGGGCCCGTTCTCTCCATAGGTGAGTCATTTCAACTCAAAACCTTCACAAAATAACCCTAAAATCAGTTAAAATGGGGAAACATCACTTAAGGAATCCATGCATGAGTGTTTCAAATGCATCCTACTACCTTAACGGCCCTCCCAGTGCTGCACAGGGAGCGTTAGTGCACCAACATGGCTCTAGGGCACCTTCGATCTGCAAATTTCCACCCACAAAACTGATAAAAAAGGTTTAATAAAGCATAGAGAAAGGTTTTAGCTCTCACCTGGGACTGACAGCACGTCAAATGGTTTCCTGGATCTCCTGCAATGGTCTGCAGAAAATCTACTCCTCTTTAGCTCCAACTAGCTCTCACAAACTTCAAAATAGTGAAAATGATGCATGTGAAAGCTCCAAGCATCTCCTTATATAACTTTGAGAGACATGATTTTTTCAAAATCATTAAAGAGGAAGTATTCCATTCTACATGATTTTTTATCATGCATGAACCTAGATAATAGGAATTGTTTCTTTTTTACTGCTTTTGATGAAAGTACTTCAGGAATGAAAAGCAGTAAAAGCTGCATGCATGACTTTATAGAGCACTATTAGGGATATTTTATTGCTCTTTAAAAAATATAAACATCCCCGAGCTTTTGTCCTTGTACTCGTTAAATCTATGCAACGATAAATAGAGCACTTTTGGAGACATTTTATCACTCTTTACAAAATATAAACATCTCCAAGTTTTTGTAGTACGACTTGTTAAACATCCATACCATAATCTGTAAAGCACTTTTTTAGGATATTTTATTTCGCTTTAAACAATACAAACATCCACAATTTTTTCATCATTTGCGCTTGTTAAATATATGCAAACAATGCTCTGAGCACCTCTTTTTTGATCTAGTTCCAGCTCATAAACTAAAAAAGACCAATGGAGCATTCTTTTTAGGCACCTTTTTCTCGCTCTTTAAACTGAAAAATTCCTGAGCTATGTCTTGCTACTCGTTAAACATGATAAAGATGACTCAAACATTCTTTCAGGTACTTTTTTTAAGATCGTTAAAAAATGAAAATTCTCGAGTTTTTGTTATTGAGCTCGTTAAAGTGTCACGACAAAACACAATTTTAGTCCGCTGCCTCATACTCGTAACAAAATGAGGTTAACATCTATTGGAAAAAGGTTTATCTTTATTCGGGTCTAGTAGATTAAATATGGAAAAGTAACCGATACGGGTATACTATTAACCTTTTGTCGCACCCGTTTAACATCTATGACAAAGAGACCACCATGGAGTCTCTCTTTACGATCTTTTCAGACTCTCTAAAAATGAAACGATCACCAAGTTGTCTAGTATGGACTCTTTAAATACACAGACAAGATATAGAGTCGTTCTTTCTACGATACTTTTCAGACTCTTAAAAGATGAAAAAATCGACGAGTTTGCCTGTTTAGACTAATTAAACTAATTAGAGAGGGAAAAGAGTCATTCTTTTTGTGACTTTTCAAACTCTCTAAACATGAAAAGATCGATGAGTTTACCCATCTGGACTCATTAAAAATCAGATGGGGAAAAATTGGAAATACAACCGTATCTTGAAGCATGATTTGGCAGAAAAAGTTCCCTTGAACATGGCACTCCCTCAGATAAACCGTCATTTTGATAGCCTCTCAATATGAACCCTACCAACCTATGAGTTTTTAGCATATATACCCTGATGCCATTACATCTCCGTATCTTAAACAGTCTGTAGTGTTCATGAGTCTAGTGTCATCTAGTTAAAACCGTTGCCGTGCCTTCTATTGTTCAAGGGACCCTACTTGTTTCCTCAATCAACTAACCCTACATATCCTTTCATCGTGCCCTCCGTTGTTTATACCCAAAAGCTCGAAATATTCTTCAGAAAACAAAATCATCCTTGTCCAGTTTTGTTTCGATTGATGTAGGACACGGCATTGCCTACCTTTCGACAGGTTCCTTCCTATCAACTTCAACACTCTATCTAGGAAGATAACCCAGAAACACATTCAGTGCCTTGGTGCTTGTAGATATTAGTGGCAGGTTACCTTATTCTTTTTTATTTAGCTCCTTACACAAAAATAACAAATTCTTAATAAAACTAATTCATTTAATCCAATTGCAATTTAAAAATTTTATTTTATATTATAACTATTTATTTTATTTTTTCCATTATAAATATTTATTTTCTTTTTCATTTCCAGTTTAGCGTTGGGTTCAAATAAAATATTCACATATTACAACATCACATTGTAACACTGCATTTTTCCTTGTTGATATCTATGTGGAAATGCCATAAGAAGGAAGACCATCAACTTGATGTATGGATTTCATGGGATTTCAACCCAAATGGAGTTCGTATGGGATGCATCTTAGGAGAGCATCAACGATTTGGTGAGCAAGGGAAAGGTCATTGGGCGTGGAGATTTTGGCCATTTGTACATGGGTATGAATTTGGACTCCGGAGAATTCTTCCTTTTTACTAAAGATTATTTTTGTTCTTATGGGCAAACAATTTCAAGGTTTTATATGATAAAACCATAAATTTCATCTAGAGTTGAGGGTTTAATGATTATGATCATGCAAATCATGATTGCGGCCAGTAATTGATCAAAAGACAATGCGCAATTAAGAATTTTGCATGTCCTTATTGTACAAAGCATTTAATGATTATGATATTGCAGATCTTGATTGTGGCCAAAAAATCATCAAAAGACAATGGACAAGTAAGCATTATGCATGTCCTTATTGTACATATCAGTTCGCTCCTCCCTAACTTTTCTAGGGTCAGAATGCATGAAATTTTATTTTTTATTTTCACCTATTTTTTAGTGGTTGATTGTTTGTGTAATGGACTCTACCATGCGCAAATTTAAAGTGCTCAAGTGAAGCAAGCAAATTTTTTGGTAGGATGCAAATACTACACCTTCCTCAAACTTTGTTACATGAAATTAAAATTTCTTGTAATCATGAACATAAAATATTTTCTGTTTCATCCTTAGATTATGATCTCAATGCCTACAATTTTAAACCATGTTACTATATCTTAAGTAGAATATAATTAGATCCACTAAACTTTACAACTCTCCAAAGCTTAGGTTAATTTTAGCTTTAAAGAAGCAACTTGATTGTCTTTTCCAATTTAGACTCAATGCTTATAGATAATGATTAAAAATGGAAGAACCCAAATGGTGTGATAAATTTTACCCACCCATCAATTTCCAAAACATTTGTTATTATTTAAACCTAAACAAAGAGAGTAGAAGAAGAGGAGCTTGGATGAGGTGGACCCTAATTTGCTTGATGCTTTTCAAAAGCTACACATGCCATTGAATAGAAGAAGAGATTGCCCAACATTATTAGAGATGTTGTTTTTGATAGTGTTTTCATTGCTACCATGCATACGTAGACTTTATAGGAAGTTGAGGTTATCTTTTGTTCTTTATAAGAGGTAATTTGGGAGTATCTTGACCTACTTAGGAAGTAGCTTGGCAAGGTTGTTCCTCCTTCTAATAACTATTATGCTGCATTGTCACCCATGGAAATATCCACTTATTTCAGGATGAATGAGATGGAGACCGGGCAGTTTGAGAGGACTCTTATTGTTGTAGATGAGAGGAGTTTTGTGATGTAAGAGGAGTTCTGTGACATATATTGAAGGATGCACTGCACCATTTTATGACGCCAATCATCTCCATGCCTCAGTAATGGATATCTATCACACCGAGGGAGAAACGATAAATTATTCCACTATAAAGAATTGGTATTTTGAGGACATGGAATGCAGACGTGGATTTATGATTTTATTATGAAAAGAGGTCTATGCGATGGAGACAAATCAATGGCTTCGTGGACCTGAGTAGAGATTGGTTTGACAATCACCTGGAAATACTCAACCATTGTTTTGAAAGGTGATGATGTAATTGGAGAGTTATACTATGTTGCCTTGAAAAATAACTATTAATAGGGTGGGACAAAGATGATCCATATTGGGAACAATTCCAAGAGTAGGATTGTTTCTAAAATTATATCTATTGGCAAGTCAAGGAACTACTACAGAGGATTACTGTAGGTGAAACCAAATTTTCATAATGAAATGAATTTTTCATAGTGTCATTCAATGCTCATCGGTGACCAGTAAAATCTAAATACTTATCATTACATTCAGGTAGAATTTGAGTTGCATTCTAAAGTATTTAATTTCATTTGTTGATAGTCGTTATTGTGTCCTCGTCTCTTTTAATTTCATTGTGGTAGGATTGAAATGGGTTAATAAATCAAGCATATCATTGAGTAAAAGAGACACCCACATGTCACTACATGTCATTGTGCATACTCGTTTTTTTATATAGAATTAGAAGTGAGAAATATGATGTGTGCACAACTAAAAATTCTAGCAGGCATGATGAAACCAGTCTTAGCATGGAAATCAAAACCAAGAATCATAAAATATCAATAAAATTTTGGCACGGAGTAAAAACAAAATAAAATATTCTATGCCATCATTGTCTGTTTAGTGCAAGATACTACTAATATTTCATAGTTTTCAAAGATGGTGGATGTCATGAAGATCCCCTCAAGCAAAGTTACTGACTTGAAGATATGATGGTCAATGCAACTATTTACTTTAAATAGGATAAATTTGGGTACTTAAAAAAAGTTTGAAAATCACTAGAAACACCACCCCCATTTATGTTAAATAGACTAAATTTAGGTAATTAAAACAAGTTTAAAAATCACTAGAAACACCACCCCACATCCTTTTATTTCTAGTTGTACAAGACAATATTGAATAAAATTATGAGCACTTCCATTTAAATTGACCGTACATAAAGTAACAAATAGGGTTGATGATTTTAAAAGATATATCCATCATTAAATATAAGATATGACACGGTTGGATCATAAATTTAAAGGATATATCGATCACCAACTACAAGATAAGAGTTAATGAGATGGGAAAAAGTTTTGTCTTGATATAACATGTAAGTGTCATATTACTTATAACTCATGCATATTTTATCTTATTGTGCACATGTTAATTGTATAACTTCAATCTCGATAATTTTAAAAAAAAAATTGTCAAATATGTAGAAGTTACGTTACACTAGCTCAAATTCACACACAAATAAAATATTAGAAATATGGCAGGGGAATGAGTAAGAATGTTCACATTGGTTTAAAATTTCGTTGGTGAAGAACCAATTAAATGCTATTTTTGGTGGAGTATTAAGTTATTAACTTGAAGATAAAAAAATGTTAGTCTCTTAAATGAATGAAAAAGGATTTTTAGAATGTTATATACAAGTTACATTTCACATAACTATATCTACCTTGATGTAACTATAATACTCCAACTCCATTTTTTTATATAGGAGTTGCATTTAATGTAGCTATAGAAGTCACATTTATGTGTTACATTTTACATAGCTATATGTACCCTAACATAACTATAATATTCCAATTCCATTATTTTTCACACTTTTCAACATCCTAAAGATTTGTCTATTTTCATGTGATTATGCAATTAAATAGTTAATATTTTTTAAGACATCTCCTATTTGCAACATTTTTAATTCTTAAGTGGTATCTTGGGTAGGTTTTCGTGATTACCATATATCAATTTTTAAGTGGATGGTGTTTTATAATTCACCCAAGAGACTTTAGGAGTAACCTTGAATTGCATGCTTATTTCCATTATACATCTAATATTTGCAACCTTTTCCACGTGAAGAACCCAATAACCCATGTTGAACATGAACAAATACCTCAAAAATTGGGGAATATCAGTTATTCTATTTCCATGGGGGGATATATCCAGGGAAGGAAATGGCATGTATCATAAATGGCTTTTGTCAGGTTGTATTTAATGAAATCCCACTAGAATTTTCTACTAAAGTAAATCAATTGATGAATTTGAAGCTTGAAGGTAGTGTTGAATAGGTGTTGCAAGGTATATTTATAACACTATCTATCTACATGATTCTAATGCCATGAGATGGTGTCTCAATAACACTATTGTCCAGTGACGAGTGCTAGATGTAAATAGATTTCTCATGTAATACAGGTAAATCGTATCATTATATTTCCATAAAATCTCAGAATGTGTTCAAAGTTTGTCTCAAATAAGGAAATATGTATGTACTCTTGAATTTATATATGTTGTAATAAGACAAAGAATAAAATTTTCATTGCAAATAATTTGGATCTACCATGTAAGTTTAATTTACTACATGAAATTCTTGATTTGTTAGATTCCACCTAGTTAGGGTTGAATTTATTTTTTTTGTAATGAGATTAAGAATAAAGTTGTCATTTTAATCACTAAAATCAACCATGTAAGCTTTATTCACTACATGAAATTGTTTATTTGTTAAAGCCCAACTTATTAGGATTATAAAGAGTCCTCTTTCATGACAATATTTATGCATGTTCTATTCTTTCTCAAAGAATTACATATTACAGAAAGGTGGAAAATAAATGAGACACAACTGAATGGTTTATGTTTTAAAATGTCTAGAGGGAGCGTACAATAATTTTTAGTTGCATTCAAATATTTTGGAGCACCCACTAAAGTGCTTAATTTTCCTCCTAGTTAATTGCATCTCTACTATCCCAATGCTTCTAGAAGTCCTTCTCCAAAGTGATCTCTTAACTATCTTGGATGGAAATTGAATACATGATTGGAACCTATGGATTACAATTTTATTACGAGCAAGGGATGAGAAATCTTCATATTCTTCAATATATTTTGCAAGTTAAAAACATATTGAACAATGGCTCTGTTTAATTGATACGACAATCACTTGAGCATTTATTATGATTTTGAGACCTTTTTCAATGATATATATTATATAATATAATATATTATATATATATATATATGAAAGTTATGTTCTCAATTAAAGAAAAGGTGAAAATGATGCAATGGAAGGATTTTCTGTTTTAGTGGCTAAGAATGCCTTGGTAATATGAAGGGCGTGGTATTTTCTTGTCTCAATATTAGTTGCATTTGACTTCCTAGAATTTCTTTTAATTTCATTTTTGATGTGTTTCTATCGCTATCCTTGAAGTTGGTGATCTACTGCGTGTGTAATAGGAAGTATTAACTACTAAGCACTCTCAAAGGTGATATTGACGGATGAGTAACTTTAAATTTCCCTACTTGACACTTTAGTATTACATGATCATGTAAAGAAATTATTAATAAATATTAAAGGGAAGATGATTAATGTGTAGTTTTTCTTTGCTTTTCATATAATTACTGCATTTTGGCCCCCGATAATAAATTTGAGGCTACTTTTCAGTTGTTACTTGTGGAGCTTCCCTTTGGCTCAAAAAACATCGAGGATAAATGTCCATTGCATTAGCATTAGACATCATCAAAGAGGAATTCGCCAAAAGTAGTAGAGGACATGGGAGAATTGGTACAATGAGTGAATAACCGCTAGAGAATCACATAGGGACCATAATTTCTTGTGTATTTAGATTCACTTGAAATTAACTAGTCACAAAAAGTACCCTTTTTTCTGAATATTTTCATGTATACAAAAATAATAAAAATGAAATTTTAGACTAACTATTCAAACTAATAATTATATGATGGTCATAATTTATAATTAAATAGTATAATATGATTAATATTATAGGACACAACTATAGGGTCTGACTGTAAGGGGCATTGGGACAATAGATGTACACTTCTCATTGATATCCATCCAACAAAATGTACTCCCAGAGGCCATTCTGGGATTGAAATTTTTTCTTTTAGTGGACAAGTGGTGATATATTTTCTTAGGCCTTAGTGTTCTTCTTCCCTAAGGTTTTGACACTACTCACAACTAGCACCTTCATTCAACCAAGTGAGGTACTCATCTTTGTTTATGGGAAAACTAGTGTCCATTTAGAGATACTAGTCCCACTAACATGGGTAGCTATCTTAGAAACAAACAATTTAAATTTACTTGTGTTTTCCTTTATGAGAGATAGATGAGAGACAAGTAGAGAGTACCAATCTCAGTCTTTTGCTTAGCTCCTTACTTGTTTCCTCTCTCCTTTGATAGAGATTTCTCCACTCCTTTCTCACTTGTCTCGCTTCAAAGAACACCTGTAGAGTCAAAGCAGCAAAATACCATCAAAGCATAGAGATCTATAACCATAAAAAATATAGGATCAGATGTACATTAACCATACACATGCATAAACAAATACAAGATTCAGAGATATATAATCATATGGAGGATAACTCAAATAAATTTATTGATAGAAGTAGTAGAAGAGAGGATTGCAACCCAGATGTCTAATCCAATGCCATCCTCCGAGCATGAAAGCCCTATTCACCTCATGAAAAGACTAGATCACCCAAAAATACAATGTTTCACAAAGAAAACAACGACACTTACTTACAAAATACAAAATTCCAACCTTTGGATCTCTAGCATGAGGGATCCATATATAGATATTTACAGGGGGTGAGTCAGCTTCTAGGATTTTTATTATCATCATTTCTTTGATAGCTCTTGGTTCCACTTGGAGATTTCATGATCTCTTACTCATCCCTGGGCGAATTCAGAGAGGCAAGTGTCAAATGAGCAATTTCTAGAAGATTCTATGGGTTTCCACCTAGGAAACTTCCTCTTCCATTTGTCTGCTCTCGCTCATCACACCCTATAGAAGGGCTTTACAGTATGCATCGCACCCTTTGTGTGTTGCAGGTGAAATACATCGCACCCTTATCATGGAGCAGTATGTATGGTCTAGTTTTGACTAGTTCTGAGTAGTTTTTCAGGGAGAACTTCTCGGAAATGATGTAATCAGTTGACCTTGTTCCTTTAGGGTATGAAACGACACTTTTAGGGGTTTAGCAGCCCTTGGTTAATGGAAATATGTGATTGGGTTTGCAGTGCACAAATATGTCGATAACAGTTGCCCCCTAAAGCATGAGGTCGTAAATATTCTGATATCAGGTGAAATGCTTTATCATGAGGATCCGAGGTTTTTCAAACTGGAAGGTGACCTGTAATAAACTATAATACAATACATTATCTTCATAATATTTTCATGATCTAGTTGAGGTGAGCATTGCTATGCTCAGCTTTATAAATTCATTTTCATGTACATAAGACAAAGAATCGTCTATGTGGCAGACTGATGATTCTGGTTGAGCCATCATCCCCTAGGATGATTATCTGTGTAGCTATGGAGTACACTTGATGTGGTTATTTTCTTGAATATATCGCAACCCACATGGATGAAACTAGATCCGGGGTCTTCAAACATGTTCAATCTTTGCCCAAACTACAATTCGATCCATGTGAAAAGACGTTTTGATGTCGAACATGGAAAGACATCGGCTGATTACCAGCCAATGATGTAAGCTGTTAACAGGCACGAGAGGAATCACCGATAATGATAATAACCCTCAAGGTACTATAGTACAATTCACATGGTGTGAATACATGAGTCAATGTCGAACACCATGAAAAATCGTTCGATCGAAGTCCATTGATGTAAACCTATCACTAGAAGTGAGAAAATTGCCATTGAGGCATGCAAGCTTCAAAGTACTAAAAGGTTGTTCCTAGGTCAACTTCTTGGATAATGAGCTGATGTAAAAAAGAAGTGACCCGTCGTAGGAGGGCCTTAATGAATCCCACGTCTATGACACGAAACAAATCAAATTATTTTGTGGAGGTGAAAACAATGTGATGATACAAGGTTTAGGGTGGCAATCATGAAAAATGGAGCTTGAATGTATTGTAGCAGGTGAGGCGTTAGCTGGGTTGGTGAATTCTTTGAGCAACTTCTCTTGAACATATCAGTGAAACTGAAATGGATTGGTAGCATTAACCACAAAAATGGATCGTATGGAGGACCAATGGTGATATGACCAGTGAACAGAATAACCCAACCTGAGTCAATCATGGTGATGGATTGAAAGTGTCATGTTCATGAGTGACCTACTACCAATAAAGTTATTCGAGCTTTCTTCCAAATTTTTCCCCAACCATTGTTGACCAGTACCTCTTTATTTTTGTCAAGCTTGAGGAGGATAACATATGCTTGTTCTATAATTTTCCCTTCGGGCAAACCTGTCTCTATGTTTTAGCGAGCCTAGCGACAGTGAAACTCGCTCTTGTCTGTAATGGACAAGTTTGTCACTATTGTTTTAACAAGTTTAACGACAAAGATAACTCGGTCCTTTTCAGTTTTAGAGAGTCTGAAAAGAGTTGGAAAGGAAACTCCAATAGTCCTTTTTTGTACTATAATCCCTTAAGTCTGAAAAAGTATAAAATAATATGAAATGGATGACTTTTCCGATCACTTTAGCGAGCCGAAAAGGACAAGCGCTAGATCTTTTTATGTAATGATCCCTCAGGTCCAAAAATATTAACATATAGAAGAGGGATGGCACTTCTAATCACTTTAACGATCTAGAGAGGCCAATTGATTAGAAATCTTTTTATATTTTACGAGTCTAAAAAGAGCTTAAAGGAGACTCTTTTTTTGAGGAACGACTGATATTTTTGGGTAGCAGCTGGTTCCAAGTGAGGTTTGGAACTTTTAAATCATGGCAATGTAAAGAAGGTGGCTAATATAATCACTCATCGCAGTTGTTCCTCAAAAGGGTAAACAATCAAGTGGAGGCATATGATCAGCTAAAAAGTGGAGGGGATGATAAGAACACAACCAAGGCTCAAAAGTTAAGAGCAATGCAATCACAAAGGTTATTTACCAAAAGATGGGTTCATTTTTTAATGAGCTTAAACTTTGGGGGAACATATGCTCATTGCTAGGTTTATTTTTTAACGAGCTTGAACTTTGCTTAAACCTGGTCGTGCCAATCGTATAATAAGGATGTCTCTCATTAGTAGGTTCACTTTTTAGGGAGATTGCCCCATGCGAAAATTTTCTCTGGAGCCTTTTGTATGCAAGCTAGGAATGACCAACTACTGTCCTAAGGGTTAAAGAACTACTGAGGTTAGGTAGGATAGTTTCGTAGAGAAATCTCCTTTACCTTGTCGGTGCCATTGGGCCCTTGCAAAGGTGAATGGTTGACCAGACCAATCACCTAAGTTAAGCAGTTGAAGTTAGTAAAAACTACGGGGTTAGAGTTACGCTGGCCACTTTCCACTTGCATAAAAAAGGTTTTCATGCCCCCAGGTATAAAGAAAAAGATAGTTTCCAGGTTACCATATGGAAGTTCTTGCATTTGCAAGATTGTTTTGTCCACGTAGCAGCCAAAACACTTCCTTGGCTTTGTCCATCAAAATAGACAAAGATGAATGGTGGGAGCTTCCAATGGCATAACCTTTGACGATGGAATCTTATTCTAGACTAATCCCATTTTCCTAAATGGACGGGTGTGTCAGACTAGTCATATATGCTACGTGGAAACCTACCTTATATCTAGGGTTTTCCTGTCGTAGCAGGCCAGGGCGAGTGCCCCCTGGGTTTAGTCACATTCACCGAATCACTCGCGATCATCAAGTGGATGGACCGGAGGTTGATGAGACAATTCTTGTGCAAAAATACCAGTTAGGGATGACATTTGACTAGTAGCCGTGTTTGAACCGGGGAATGAAAGATGGTCAACGAGCTAGACCATTCTGCCTTCATACGGAAAACACATCACTTCAAAGAGTGAGGAAACAATATCTCCCATGCTATAAATGTAGTCACACCCAAGGATTAGATTGTAATCTAGAGGCCCCTGGACTACCATCACATTTAGATGAACGATTTTCCTTTTTAAAGTTATATGCAAATTTGGAAGGGTCCCTAATGGTCGACTAGTTCCTTTATTGAAGACTGACAGATTTTGAATCTCAGGAAGAAGCAATGGAAAACCAAGTGCTTTCCAAGAAATTAAGGAAAGAATACTCATGGAAGCCCCTTCATCTATGATAGTGCCAGCCATGATCATTATGTAAGCTTGTACTATGATCTGGAATGGCACATTAGATTGTAGGCAGGGTCTCGCTAGTAGATTCCAATCAAAGGAAATGACTAGATTACTTGGAGGAGGGACTGAATAAATGGCTGGATGAATCTCTTGAACTGAGGAATTTCCTTCCAATGGTAAAGGAATGGGTATATTGCCCCCATGTTAATCAGATTCTGTGTTAACAAAAATAATTTTAACGTTTCGTTCTCATTCTCTTTGTAGATTGTATCATCTGAGGAGAACCTTCTGAAGGAAAGATTGGGTCGACTGCCGTCTCGCCCTATTGACTTCTGTCTGGTGTGGACTCGGAGGGTTTATCTTCAATGATAGGTGTTTTGACTGAAAACAGAGGTGTGTCAGTGAGCTTTTCAACTAGCGATGGACTTGGCAAGAGTTTCTTGTATCCAGGTGGAAGTCACTTCAGTGAAGCAAGACGATTATCCAAGACTCTTTTAGCTTCATCCAGGAAAGGACAATGGTGGAGGGCATGATCACCTTCACACAGCCTACAAGGAAATTTAGATCTTCCTTTCTATCCATTGATTTCATTTTCACTAGTTGACAGTGTACTCTCAACATGATCGACAAAGGTTGAAGACACTAGATTGTGCAAGTGGTGAGACTAGTCTCTCAAGATCCGCGGGATGCAAGGACAATCTCAATGATAGTGGTCTCCCTTGCAAATGACACATGGAGATTTAGATTTGGATGGTGCAGTGTATGGATTTTTGCCAGATGATACATGGTTGCCCCCTTTCACCATTGGCTTCTTCTTCTTCTTCTCCTTCCCTTTGTTCTTCTTCTCAGTTACTTGGTTTTTAGTGTTACTAGTTTCATCAAGCGAAGAGGAAGAAGGAGAGGGAGAAACAAAAAAAGTAGAAGGTCGGGGAGAAACTCCAGTATCATCTGGTTGCTGATTTGATTGGTCAAGAATTACAGTGTTTTGAATGACAGAGGTTGAGAAAAGCCATATTGGTAGGTCAATTGTCAATCCTAGAAGGGACAATGTAGCCATGTATGGAGCACCAATATATCCCCAAGAAGAAAGGACTAGGATTTCCCCGAAGGGGAAATCCTTGACTGGTGGACTCCATTTTCTCAACCTAAGACCAACGAGGGAACAATGTTATTCGGATTAAAATAAATTTTATGATGCTTTGACACAACTTGCTTTTTCAATTTTTAAGAGTCGAGAAAAAGCTAAATATGACTCTAGTCACCTTCGATTTTTAATGAGCCTGAGGTGACAAGTGCTCAAATGGACCTTTTCTTTTAAGGAGTCTGAAGGAATGAAAGTGACCACTCTGGAAGTCTAGACACAGGGATTACCAAACCAATCACAAAACTGCAATATACTTTTACGTATGGAAGTCAATCTTCCCAAATGCTATGTTCAGTTCATTGCGATCGATAGGGCGATAGACACAACTTCCTAAGGATAAAGGATATCAGCCTATTGTGGTCTCCCAATCTATACTTGATGGTACGTGGGAGCACAAGTCCATACTAGCACCTGACATATCAAAGAGGAGGAATCACCCAACCTACGATGAAAACGATAGTTACTAGGATTTACGACATTGGAATACGTCAGTAGCCTAGACTTCTAAATGTTGTGCGTTAGGTTCCAAAGCGTTTTTATGTTCATTGAGGTTTATTTTATAGTTGATATTTCTTAAGAAGTGTTCCTTTCAAGGTTCACCGCATGATGTAGATATACAATTCCTAAATATGTAATCTAAGATGATAAATAGTCATTTATTTTCTTTTAGCAATGAAAATCCTAGCTAGTAAGGAAAGAATAGTAAAATTATTTCAACATAGAGCAGAGAGCACACACCAAATGCACTTTTCCTAAATCGATTTCCACATGTAGTCTAAATGCAAATGCACATGCATGTATTTGTTTTTTTAGTTTCCTTAATGTGAGAATGACAAAAAGAAAACTAGGTATAAATTTGAATTACTTTTATTCAAAGTGACACTTTAGGAATTTCTTTTCAAAAAACGAAAGGAAGACTATGACGACACTTTCAATTTCAAAAGGAAAATTATTTTCGACACTTCAAAGAATTGATAACTCAAATCAAATACAATTGCAAAATTGTAATCTACTATCTAAAAGAGGAAGACTTTATGACACTCGTTTTTTTTACTGAAAAAGATAGTTGCGACACTTTCAAATCAAAAGACGACAGTTCAATTAAGCTACTATTTTCAAAGGAGGACTGTAAATGATGAAAAATACATAAAATCATTCACAATTCCTTATCAATAGAGGCTGAATAATGCAAAGGAAGAAGGTTTCAATAGTGATATACTGATCATAGATAGCAAAACTACTAAATAGAGATGAAAACAATGAAGAAAAAACCAAAATCTGGAGGTAGAAACAGTCTCACTCAATCATCGCACCTAGCCTTAAGGGAAAAGGGATGCATCTCCCCTGCAACACATGAGAGGTGTGATGCATCCATACTTACAATGAGAGTCAGTGCGATGGTCCAGGGATGAGACTAAGCTTAGTTTTCAGTCACAGTTTACAGCTAAGTTCATGGGTTTAGGCTAAGCTTATGATAGGCAGTAAACACAAAGTATAGGGGCTGATCTAATGAGGTTATTGAGCTACCACCAGGGCTCTTAGAATGTTTGCAAGTCAAATGTAGAAAATGTTCAATTGCATAGCAAAAGTAGTTCGAAGGCTAGCTGGCTTAACTTCAGGCTTCGTCTATAGTTTATAAAGAAGACAACAAGGAAAAACAAACAAACTATTCGTTCCCCAGTGGAGTCACCATTTTGTTTACGGGAAAACTAGTGTCCATTCAGAGTTGCTAGTCCCACTAAGATAGGTAGCTATCTTAGAAATAAACAATTTAAAGTTACTTTTGTTTTCTTTTATGAGAGATAGATGAGAGAGAAGTAGAGAGTACCAACCTTAGTCTTCCGCTTGGCTCCTTACTTGTTTCCTCTCTCCTTTGATAGAGCTTTCGCCACTCCTTTCTCACTTGTCCCGCTTCAAAGAGCACATGTAGAGTTAAAGCAGCAAAATACCATCAAATCATAGAGATCTATAACCATAAATAATATAGGATCAGATGTACATTAACCATACACATGCATAAACAAATACAAGATTCAGAGATATACAAGCATATGGAGGAAAAATCAAATAGCTTTATTGATATAAGTAGTAGAAGAGAGTGTTATAGGACAAATTGACCTCCTAATAAACTCAAAGGAGAAGGACAAGATGACTGAAAGAATGAGCACAGTTGCAAGCCCAGAATCCACACTAACACTCTTTGTACACTGACAACCTCCTTTGTAAAGCTTGTTTACAAGCATAAAGGAGCGTTAGTCACCTGCTAACTCATGTTGTTAGACCAGGGGGAGTGTTAGTGAACTTTAGTGATGCTCAAGTGGCTATGCCAACGAATCTACCATAAAATATCTAGATATTATTTCCCTAAATTTGTGAAAGAAAAGCAAGGAAACTCCAAAAATAAAGATATTTGGATAAATTATATTCTAGAAATAGAGGGAAATGGGAAAAAGTTGGTAAAAAAGGCAGGTTCATGGTTTTTACCCAAATGAACTATAGGTGGAGTTGGGAAGTGCTAATTTGATTGCTATTTAAGTAACGAGAGGGCCATTGCACAAGGGTCAGAGCATTTAGAAGGATAATACATGGTGTTTTTGTGATATTGTCATATTCTTGAAGGAGCTAGCTGAAAGAAGGAGAGAGAGAGAGAGGAATAAGGGATAAGGAAAGCTGATATAATAGGGTTGTTGTAATCACTCTTCTGAATATAGGACTGTGGTTGTGTTCCACTACTCAATGTGTCGAGGATATTATGCATTTATTTGTTCATTCTGATGCTTGTTATATTGAATATATTAGTTACACATTTATACATGTTTGTTATGGATTCTTACATTAACTATCAAAAGTATATGCTGTGATTGGTTTCCTTCATTCTTTTGTGCAAGAATCGTCTTGGAGCCGGTTAGGAGGGGTTCTTCTTACCGCACAGAGATCCCCAAGTGAATCTAAAAATATCCAAAGGTGATCCTTTCTCCATATCCTATAAATATATGTTAGATAGATGAACATGTGTGTAGCAGGTACCTTTTGTAGATAACATTACAGTCTATCAGAAGTCTTGGGAAGGCTTTCGAGGCTAGTTTTCATCCCATGCATTTTACCCCATAGCAGAACTGGCGACTCCGCTGGGGACTATACATTTAGTTCTCAGTTATCTAGACTCCTCTCAGATCTCTTCTCTCTTCTATGAGCTTCCCGCTTCTTCATATCCTTCTTTGATCCACCATCTAGCTTGTTGCATCCTACAAAGTTGCTTTCTCTTTAGAAACCGATCCCAAAAACCCACTTTTTGAGCTCTTTCCCTCATTAACGCATGTTGCTGGTCTAAACAAATCTTTTTAAAGCTCTTTGATTATGCACAGGGAGCGTTAGTGGCTAAACTAAGGCTCTGTTTACACATAGACAAAGTGTTAGTGACCCATTTCAATGTTTTTCAAGAGATCTTGTGGACCAAAAGGGGGGGAACTTGTCCCAAGGGCTAAATTAGGATCTGCAACAGGATCATGCTAACAAATTTGGTGTCTTAAAATTTATTTTTTAAGAAAATGTTTTAGTTTTTCTCTCATAAAATAAATTGTTGAAAGAAAAGCTAATAAATTGTATATCTCCTTCTGTCGAAATAGTTGTATGCTGCTTTGTTTTGGTTCAATAGTTGTTAGGGAATATTGAGAAAATGAACTTTTAGTTATGAAAAGTGTTGAATGACTTTAGATGCACTGGTAAATACATGAATATGTGAAATAATACATGTGTAGAATAAGACTTGTTTACATAAGAAATTGATTTTTTTTTCAAAGCATAGTTCTGCATGCCTTATCAAGTCGAGAGTCTCATCATATTCATACATCTCATCATATTCATACGTCAACACCCCCTCCGAAGACAAATAATAAAGTACACTAAAATTTATACTAAAATCAATTAGATACTCTTTTTTAGATTAAACCAACATTAGATATATTAGGACCTTGGGTTAAAAGAGTGAGTCAACTACCCAAGGTTGTAAATCAAACTAGTGTCAATAAAGAGTGAAAAATCCTTCTGTACTCATATTACCAAGATGACTCCACTCACACTGGAGTAAAATACGAGCCAACATCAGATTGTAATTGAAGGTAGCCCACCTTCTTTTACAACTCCTTTTGGAATTCTATGTAACGGGGGTCCCTTTGGGGATTTCAGAACTGAGTCGGGGACTTAGGTATCCTGCCCACACAGCGTGATGTCTACGACTATGTCCCCCCTGGTAATGTCTGTGATTTGAGGTATCTCTAATGGCAAATACTTCTAGGTACTTACCTAAGGTGACTGGGACGGGCTTTCCTGGTACCTCAAATGGACGGACCTACTTTGTCTTCATTTTTTGGGAGGGTGCTCGTCTTCAAGAGAGTACTTAGCCCCTTAATCTAAGGTTCGGGCAAAGCTCAAAATTAACCGTAACTGTACATTTGGCCCTCCTTATCTATTACTCATTAAGAGACTGGGTTTCATCTCTAGTAATCAGTGTTTATCAGACAAGGTAATTTCACTTTGTTTGCTGATTGTCATTTTTAGTGTATTTTTTCTTTTTGGGTACCTGAGTGTTATCATTTTTGAGACTTAAATAATATCACCTTAAAATTTATCTGATAAAATTTACCATTCATTGTGGCTACATCCGTCCCTCACAGTCAATCTGAATGGTTGTTAGGACTTCCTCCACTCACTGTGGAGGATCTACCGAGATCCACTAACTTGGATTCCTCATATTCGAGGGATTAGTCTCCTAAATTGCACATGGGATCGTTCTGGATGACTGATGATTCTGATTTTCTAGAGGATTTCTTTACGGAAGGATTTCTTCCTCATTTTAACACTCCTCTTACAAATCTGTCAGATAATGTTATTGATCCCGTCGTACCAGTACTTCACTCTTCACTGGGAGGAACTCTCCCATCTATTCAGTCGACACCTCAAGGGCTGTGGAATTATAGAGACATTGTGAGCCTCTACAACTTCCACAGTCGATGGTCATCACAACACCATCAATGTGGAACCTCGCAATCTTGTTTGTCCCAGGTACTGCAACTCACATAACACCCTCTATTAGCAGAACCCAACAAATGCAAGGTTCCACTCCTATGGTGCAACAAAGCATACCTTCGACTAGTGCCACATACAATGCTCCATATAACATTAATGTGGCACTATGGGCACGGTCCCAGTTTACCAAAATTAAGGTCGGCCACCAATGTACAGTTATAACCGTCAGATTCAAACATTTGGGGTGGTTTCCAATATGCACATTGTGGCAGGGAATCTCACAGCCCCCCACCATTATCAGGCATGCATGGACAGTCACTGATTGACATGAATTTTCCCTCTTTCAATCA
The DNA here is from genome assembly GCA_000404065.3 of Pinus taeda. NCBI lineage: Eukaryota > Viridiplantae > Streptophyta > Pinopsida > Pinales > Pinaceae > Pinus > Pinus taeda. Next base: position 44,099 of record APFE030511994.1, read on the forward strand.
AAGCCACACAGTTAGTTTTGTGTCGGTTAGGAATCCACAAGGGATTCCCACCCAAACCATGGGGGCATCCTACTTGCACGCTCAGATGAGTGAAGGGGTCACTACCTATAATAGGGGCAACTTCATACCCCAATATCAAAATCCTCATGGTAATCCACTTTACAACACCGTACTGCAAAGCAACTACTACGTCATGGAGCCCATGTACACCATGGGGAACCAAACGATGGGAGGAGCACAGAGCTCCTCAGGTCATCCATCATCACAATGGTCCAAGTCGGGGGAACCCAACAATTTTCCTTTTTTGGCAACATTGGATATCCCTAACTTATACAATTTGACAAACGACCCCATCTACCATAATCTACAATGCCCACCAATCCCACAAAAAATACCGATGGACATTCCTAAGTTCGACGGAAAACAAGGGGAGGATCCAGCCACTCATGTCACCACCTACCATCTATGGTGTGTTTCTAACTCTATGGTGGATGACAATGTCTGGTTGTGTCTTTTTCCACGAACCGTCACTAGTGATGCTGCAAAATGGTATATTGAGGTACCATGTGCGTCAGTGAATACCATTGATGCTTTAGAAATGGAGTTTCTAAAGCACTTTCAGTTACCTATCCGCTATGAGACAGGGACAGAACTCGTCACTTCGTTTCATTAAGATACCTCCACCCACATCTCTGATCATATCCATGAATGGAGACATAGGTGGAGGTTAGTCAAAGCCCCCATCCCCAATTTTCTCTTAACAAACTGGTTCTGTCGCTACTCCCACAAATCACTAAAGATGTCACTCTAGGTGGTGCATCACAGAGGACCAATCCATATTTCATGCCCAACATTTAGATTTGATTTATTCACAGTCTAGCACTCTCTACAACATTATCCCCTGTGCTCCCGGTAACCCCAATCCTCCCACCACTCAATGCCCTAGAGCACATGTCGACGGGATTGTCAGTGCAACCTCCATGAGCACTGTAAAACAAATCAATGGGTCCATTGCCAAGTTGGCAGTGGAACCCTCTACCAAAATGACTACTGTTCCTACTACTATGATTAACTCTGTGCAGTCTACACAAAAATCCAGTAGCAAGAACAAGAAGAAACAGAACAAGGTCGCTCCTTCTGAGGAGCAGTCATCTAAGTAGCCCAACCCAAAATAGAAGGTCGTTGCACCTACTGATGCGGAAAAGGATAAAGGCACCAACTATTCATGCAAAATTTTTCTTGAAGATCACGTAATGTAGCATTATCTACATCTTCAAGAATGTACAGATTACCTTGCCAAGAAAGATTCTGGTAAGGCACCTGCTATCCTTAGAAATCCTTTTCCTAATCAAACACAACAAAATCTCATTGCCAACCAACCGCAACCCATGCCAGGTGGCAACGAAAGTTCGCAACACCCTTCAGCTGGTGAAGGAAGTTCTACCGTTTACACATTTGAAACAGTAGAACTAACAACCAGAGCTAAATCTTATGAAGCTCTTGTCGCTCCGGCAGCAGAATCATCCACAAGTCCAAACCCATTGCCACCCAATGATTTATGAATCAAAAGGCTAGTTGAGCACTTTGACACACAACACACAACACATCTGCACGTGTCACCCAACACTACAACATCGTAGAGGATTTGGCGCAAGTGCCATAGGCTATGTCAGTGCTCAAAGTATTACAGACATACCCCAACCAAAGGAAAGCTTTGCTTTTAGCTATCATGGGTATTGACCCTACGGATTCCATGCTTGCCATTTTCGACATGGACAAGTGTAAACCTCCCCTTTCCCACTAGCATGCATTTTAGGTGCATATCACTTCAAAAGGGAAAGGTATACACCGAACTCTCATCAAGGAACGTGCTTCGACCTGTGTCATGTCAGCTTCATGTTGGCACACCTTGGGTTCCCCAACCCTCTCCCCACCGTCAAACTCCCTTAAAGCCTTCGACGGCCACACCTTTGTCCCAAAAGGATACTTAGCCAGTTTTCCCATCACTTTGGCTGGGAAATAGTAATGGTGGATGTAGAAGTTGTGGACAAGAGACTCAACTATAATCTGTTGCTGGGTCATAGTTGGACATATGCCATGATGGTCGTCGTATCCATTGTCTTTTGTATCATCCTATTTCCATTCGATGGAAAGGTCATAACAGTGGATTAGTTGTCTTTCTGTAGCTCTGATTATTCACCATTACCAAAAAGCTTCGTACCCCTAGTGGGAGGTGTAACTGATAGTTTTGTCAGTATTGGTACCGGTTTGTTGAAGGCTTCCTCCCTGATGGGTTGTTTTCCTCTTTTGTTGCCATAGGTTCCACAATCAGTCAACATGCTTTCATCAATTCCTCATGAACCAACCGATCCCTAGATCCTAACAGCACCTTTAGACGTTAACACATCTAGAGACCAAATGTCATTGTCATGAGCTAAATCAGCCTACCAAGGCATTCAATCAGCATCGACATCTCCGATCAAGTTGGTTATCGCCAATGGTACAACCCCCCCTTCCCATAACTGCTCTTACTTTAGATTCATGCAATCAACTCCCCTCAACGGAAAAAGCCATTAGAGAAATCATGAGTTTTGGAGAGCAACATTGTGAGGAATGGCATATTTGAGGTCCGACATCTGATTCGGACATGATGCCTCTTCAAGTCTTATCCTCTGACAAAAACAAAATAATTTCCCCACCCTATACAAGCATTCAAACTTCTGGGGTGGAAGAAAATATGGACGACACTTCCAGGTCAATGCCCATAGATATTTCAGTCACAAAAGCCTCCATGGAAGATACCCAAATTAGCGCAGATTGCAATCCTGAGGAAATTGCAAACTCCACCTGCTTATATGAGGAATTCCATGAAGAATGTGTTTGGTCTCAGGAGGAAATGCCCGACTTTAACCCGTCGTTTGTTACGCATGAGATCCAATTTTACAACGAGGCAAAACAGAATGGGTGGCCACTTCCTTCCCTCGATATAGTCGTTGAAACCATACCCAACCCTACAGCTAAAGAATAATGCCTACTATACCTCAAACAACTAGATAAAACCTGTAGAGCTGCTAATTTAGCACTCGCAACTCACAAGGAGCGAGTACAAGCCAAATTTGCACAATCCGTTAGGTTTTCTTCTTTCTAAGAGGGTGACTTCATATCACTCTATCACCCAAAAGATAATCTCCTGGAGGCATGCACACTTCGACCCATTTGGCTAGGTCCTTATGTCATAACTAAAGTCCTCCCCTCAGCGGCATATGAACTACAGGATTGGGGTGGAAACCCACTCAAGGAGCCCACATATGGGCTCTATCTGAAAACGTATTGTGCCTAGTGTCGTGCTGGTCATGTGCTTTGTAATTCTATGTATTCATAAGTTTTGCATTCCTTTTTTGATGTTATTGGATTGTTTTATTATTTAGTGGAGTACTTGTCTCATGCATTCTGTTCACAATGCAGATGTTGTCATTACCCCTAGCATATGTAGGATACATGGATGGTGCCAGTCATCGCACACGACACATTGCATCAGCTGCTTGGGTCATCTATACACCCAAGTCAGAACTATTTTTCTCCAGGGGGGGGGTCTTTCTCGGTACTGCCACCAACAATATTGCCGAGTACATGTCCATCGTTTCGCTTCTCACGGAAGCGTCATCAAGGGGCATCTCCAATCTACTGGTCAGGTTAGACTCCCAACAAGTCATTATGCAATTGACCAACCATTATCACATCCATAATCCAACCTTGTTACATAACTATCTAAGGGTACACCTCTTGGAACGCCAATTTGACACAATCACATATGAGCATGTTCCTCAAGAATTAAATATTGTTGCTGATTTGTTAGCTAACTATGTATTAGATTGGCATTTGTCACATTTGTTATAAATAGCATGCATGATAAGTAAAAACAATTACTAAAGTTAAAAATTTGTCACAAAAAACATTTTTTAAAACACATTTACACCACCAAAAATACCAAAACATATCTGTATATATATATATAGATATCCAGTTTTTTACATCAAAAATATTCCAAAACTTGGATGAGTTAAGTACAAAATGGCTCAAAGCCTAGCTATAAATTCTCATATGGCTACGCCAAAACACCTGCTAAAATGAGCCTATTGCTCCATAAAAGCTAAAACAGCTCTAGCTACCCTCTGAAGAGGAACCAAAAATCGCTCAGGTACACCAACGGTATGTCGCTGTATATAAGTAGGAATCTCCCTCATAGGAAGGGGAGGGACACCCATAGTCAAACCTTCTAGGTTCCTCAGAACCTTGCGGAGACTGTCGGCATCAACCCCTCTAGCATGTAGTTGGTGGCCTCATTACACATAGCGAGGTTGGCCTGCAGGTCATACTGGCACCACATCTATGTTAAAGCATAAAATTTTCAAGTCAGTTCTTATCTGTCAGGCCAGGAGTAACTCCAGAAAAACTGATTCATTTATTCCATTAGATAGCTATTTGTTATATACATGAATGTGACCGCTCAGTTCATCTTCTTGATGACTGTTCACATTCAGATTCTCCCAATCGCTGAGGATTAGGTGTCAACATTCCCCCCCTTAATCTGAAGGGATGTTGGTGAGTCCAAGCATCGTTCTGAATCTTTCAAGCTTTTCTCTTCCAAGTGCTTTGGTGAAGATGTCTGCAATTTTCTCATTTGTGGAACAATGACGGAGATGGATTGTTTTGGCCTGAACATGATGTCGGATCAAACGATATTTAGTATTGATGTTCTTTGTACGATCATGGAACTTTGGGTTCTTGGCCAACTTTATTGCAGAGGTGCTGTCAATCATGAGTGGAGTTGATTGTTCTTGTTTTACCTGCAAATCTTCAAGAATTTTCCTGAGCCACACAATTTCTTTCGTTGCTTCAGTTGCTGCCACATATTCTGCTTCTGTTGTGGAATCTGCTGGAACTGATTGTTTGCTTGATCTCCAAGAGACAACTCCTGATCCGAGACTCATGGCATATCTCGAAGTAGATACTCCAGTTTCTTTGTCTCCATCGAAGTCTGAATCAGAGTATCCAATCAAGCTGAAGTCGTCCACCTGTGTATACTTGATTCCAAGGTCTTGAGTTCCCTTCAAGTATCTTAGAACTCTTTTTGCAGTAGACCAATGTCCATCACAAGGCTTTTGCATAAACCTGGAGAGGATTCCAACAACAAATGAAATGTCTGGTCTGGTAGTAGTGAGGTAGATGAGACTTCCTACAAGCTGTCTATACTTTGTTGCATCCTCAAATTCCTTTCCTTCAATAGATGTGAGCTTTAAGTTTTGTTCCATTGGAGTATAAAGAGGATTGCACTCTATCATACCAAATCTGTTTAACTAATCTCCAATGTATTTCTTTCGAGAAAGAAATATGGATTTTGGATGTTGGGTTACTTCAATGCCAAGATAGTAATGAACATAGCCCAAATCAGTCATTTCAAAACTTTCTCCTAATTCTTTCTTTACGGATGCAATATAAATTTCATTGTTCCCTGTCATTAAAAGATCATCTACATATACCATAAGATATACAACTGCTTTGCCAACTTTCTTGACAAATAAAGTTGCATCATCAAGATCAAAATGATTGAAGTTGAGTTTCAGAAGATGCTCAATTAGCTTTTCATACCAGGCTCGTGGTGCTTGTTTGAGGCCATACAAAGGACTTCACAAGTTTGCATACTCTATGTTCATGTCCTTTCACAGCAAATCCTTCAGGCTGGGACATAAAAACATTTTCTTTTAGATCTCCATTCAAGAAGGAAGTTTTTACATCCATTTGATGGACTTTCCAACCGTTCTGAGCTGCTAGTGCAAAAAGTGTCCGAATGGTGGCCCATTTTGTTGTGGGGGAAAAAGTTTCCTCATAATCGACCCCTTCCTTCTGTGCAAAACCTTTTGCCACAAGCCTAGCTTTGCGCTTGTCAAGTGAGCCATCAGCTTTGTACTTGTTCTTGTAGACCCACTTGCAGCCAATTGGTTTGGTTCCAAATGGAGGATCAACCAGCTTCCAAGTTTCGTTCTTTATGAGGGCATCATATTCCTTTCACATTGCTTCTTTCCATTCATCATGAGAAGCAGCTTCTTTAAAGGAAGTTGGTTCAAAATTTGTAGACAAGTTCAATTCACAATCATAAGAAACATCCATATCAACAGGTGAATTAGAGTCATCTACATCACCTCCATTTTGTTGGTTTGAATTTCTGGTTCCTCTTTTTTCAATTTCATCAGGGTGAACACTTTCAAGTGTCTTTGTCAGCCATTTTGGGGGACCTTTCTGAGATGGTCCAGGCTGCTCTGTTGATTGATTTGGGAGTGAATCAAGATTGAGTCTCCCAATTCTATCAATTACATCACTTAAAGCATCATCTATTCTTGGAGTTTCAGTCAGGGGAGAGTATTCTTCAGAAGAAGATTCCACATGTTGATCTAGTATAGGAATCCCCCCTTCAAGATGTGGAATCTGATTTTCAAATTCTTGAAATGATTTCGTTTTTGCGAATCTATCCAAGCGAGCAAGATGCCGCTCAACAACATTTTCAGATTTGGATGATTCAAGAAAAATTACATCTCTAGATATAACAAACTTTTTATTTTCTTCATCATAGAGGCGGTATGCTTTGAAGGTGTTTGAATACCCCATGAAGATACACTTACGACTTCTAGCACCAAGTTTGTTTCTATGTACCTTTGTTATTATAGCCTAACAGGTGGAACCAAAAATCCTGAGATGTTTTACTGAAGGAACATGTCCATACCAAAATTCATAAGGAGTCTTTTTTCTTATAGCACTAGATGGACATCTATTCTTTATACATGCAGCACATAGAACAGCATCAGCCCAAAACAATATCTTTACATTTTTGAAAAAAAGCATGGATCGTACCATATTCAATATTGTTCTATTCATTCTTTTAGCTACACCATTCTGTTGGGGATTATAAG
>APFE030511994.1:51693-67167 GCA_000404065.3 Pinus taeda
CCTTTGTAAAAAATTTTTGAATGACAATGAATAGTTCTGTACAAAAAATAACTGATGTAACTGATCAAACATAACGAACAACAGTTAGTAACAGTTTCCTAACAATGTTTTAAGAGAGAAACAGAACACAATGTAAGGGTTCGGTGGTGAGAGAAATAGAAAGAAAAGGAATCATAATTTCTGTGCACATTTTCTGATCCAACGTCCAAAAGACCATCTATGTTGTATGAAATTGCATTTGTTTATATACTGGATAGTTTGTTGGTGATTTTACTCACAGGCTTATGATGCGACTCATGTCGTAACGAACTTATAAACTGAATGTAAGCACACAGGTTACGAACAAATCCAAAGAATGTGCAGTGGAAGCCAAACATATACTCCTCAAGGCCATGTACATGGAACATCAAAGAGACAAAACTAGCGAGCCCAAACAAGCAACTAAATTCCAAAATAGCCAGGTATGCGAATGAATAACCAATATCAGTTCCATATTTAATTTAATCTAGACAAGAAATTAGTATTCTGGTTCATTTATACATATATATATCTTGTTCGAAACAAAAAAGAAAAGGGCTAGTTCCACAATTACATTGTTTGTGCCTATGACCAAGTGGAATTGAGCATGACACAGGGTTAGAACCCTCGACCCACTACGGTGACTAGATAGAGAGAGAGCCCAGTGGAAACCTATAGCAAAACTATGTACAGAGAGCGACTCGAAAATCATAGTTACACAAACCCTAACAGTCATAGCCTAAGGCCGAAGAGAAGCAACTAGAAAACAAAGAACGACACTACCCATGTCGAGTTGAGGTAGCCAAATTTCCAGACGCTGAAACCCTCGAGCAGTCATACTTGCAACAATGAAAAGAAAAGAATATAAGTACTGAGAGTGTAAAGGAACAAGGACTCGCAACATAGAAAAACAAACAAATATCAGTTCTTACCTGACGAAGGCAAGCCGCAACCGTAACAGTTCCACCAGGTTCCTCTACTCACGAGGAGCCGAAACATCAGTTGACTGTGGGAAAAGGAAGAGGTAATGATAACAGGGAACTGACGAACTTACCCTGTGAGTGACGGAGAAACCAGAGGAGCTTGACACTGTATATTGCGAGACCTGTGGAAGGTCGATTCAGAACCAGAGGTCTGTCACCAGAAGCAACACAACCAGCAAACGACCGCAACAAGTATAGGAGACACAGGCACGAGAACTGCATACCAAGAAAAAGGAACGCAGAGACGCAATAGCTAGTTACCACCACATAACGAGCAATTGAAACTTAGCACAAATAGGAAAATAGACGAACCTATGGCATTGATACAACCCTTGACGAACAAGTGGGAGAGATTTCCAGGTCGAAAACCTGAACCAAGGGAACACAACCACAGAGTTCCATATCGAAACCGCGAAGAACCATCGAGAGCACATAGCTCGCAGATGCGGGAGAATGACAGATGAATGACTTGGGTGCGAGTTTGAAAACACCCATACCAAGGAAGGCTCAAGGAATCCCAAGGAGGGACAATTGTCAAATGACAAGAGACAAGCGTACCAATCACAACCCCCATCATTAAATTCAAGCGCTCGCGAATTGATTTTTATAAATAAAAATATATGTTCCTTATTAATTGCCACTCGACTCCAGCATCGAAATACATTGGAGGTGTATTAAGTGGCTTGCTCTATCATAATGTATCGTTTAACATTTTGACTAAGTCAAGTTACAAAAAAATAAAGAAATAAAAATATTAATGTAAGGTAATGTAGATAGATCAAATAAAAATAAAAATAAAGACATTAAAATAAAAATAACACTGTAAAAATAAAATAATAATAAAAATAAAAACTACGTGAGAATCCAAGGTATTGACCCATGGTATTAATGTGAAATATAGAATGTTTAAAGGGGGAATTAAACTAGCCTAATTCCAACTACCAAGAGGTGAGAGTGAGAGGTATCAAATCCCTTGAGATACAAACCTCTTTTAGGGGAAAAGAGATTTGATCGCACTTGGTAGATTAAGATAGATTAGGGTGGTTTTTAGTTAATTATTTATTCAAAAGAAAATAAATACTAATTGGACATAATATATGGTAATTGGACAAAATATATGGTAGATGTGTAGGCTACAGAATATATGGTAGATGTGTAGGCTTAACGTAAATAAACATTTTTTAAATCTTTGCTCTATTACAAAGATAGAAAAGTATATATAAGGAAAAAAACAAAACAAAACAAAATTACACTTGTTAGTCATTCCCATCTTGGGTTGGCTAAATTTGTCTTTTTACAGGTTGGTTTTACTTACTGTTTTTCAATTGGGAGTAAGACTAGCTAACATAGGTTTGTTTTACTTACTATTTTTTTTTTTTTTTTTTTTTTTTAATTTTTTTATTTATTTTTTATTTTTTAGGTTGTACAAGATAAACAAACAACTATTTATTTATTTATTAAATCTTTTATAGAGGCATTTGAAAATTTGAAAAGAAAATGAAAATATATGCATAATAATATTAGATGAACATTATAAGGAAATCTCTTACTTTATTCTCAGGCCTGAGAGGTTTTCCATCTTACAACTGAGAGGCTTTCAACTTAGAAGCTTTCTACATTGTTTGTTTGAAAACCTAAGTGGTATCTACATATTTTATTTGTTCTTGAAAAAGTTGGTAAAACCATATTCAAACAAATAATGATACCAATCTAATCATACGTCAATGGTATTTTCAATATATCAGAAAATCTCATATTTTACAGTATATAGAATACAATATAAATTCTAACATGTGTAGCAAATACAACAAGAAATTCAACGTGACATCATACCTAAGTAGAAATATTGATACACAATATTCATTTAATTGAATAGGTCTCACACAATTCATAGTCTAGAAATATTTACATTGCACATATTTAACAATTAGGGCTTACAATAAATACTGTATATAAAGATTTAGTAAATTTGAAACGTAAGGTTATGGAAAACCATTGCTAATTTTGATGAGATTTCAAATGACGACTACCCTTACCAATTTTATGAGAGATTGTTATTCAATGTTACCAAAAGAGATTATGTTTCAATGAAATTTCATAAATTGACGACATGGCATACCAGTCTATATTAATTTCCCCGGGGCTTCAAATACATTGACGTATGACATAGATACTCACCTTTTAGTATAAAAGCTTTATATTTAGTGTAGTGAATTTATATTAAATCGATGTTTTCTTCTTGGATATGCAATAATGGTAAACCAATTGATGTTTACAATGGTAGATTAGGAAAGGGAAAGATGGACCAACATGTGTACGATTCCAATTTGGGGTCAAGTGGCGTGCCAGACTTCTCTTATGCCTTTGACAACATAATTTTTTCAGATTGCCCACTGCGGATAGAGATGAGTCCGGATTCACAAAGACTATCATTTGGTATTGTTTTTTTGAATTTTGATCATTAAATTACAATCTAAATTTAAGCTTCTTAAACTGTTAATTGAGTTTTCCTTTTAATGTTCTTTTTCAACTTCACTTCACCATGCAGACAATGAAGTGACCAATAGTGAGAAAGACTATTCTAAGGAGAAGGATTGTTATAATTATCATCAATAGATATAATATAGTTATATAATATATATATATCAACTCAGCCATACTTGCGAAAAGAGTCCTTTAGAAGAACAAGCCAGCCTTCAATACCTAGGATCTCCAACAATATAACAAAATGACTTCAAACAATAACCTCGCTACAGGCTCATTGTGAACTACAGCGGTTGAACATAACCGCACTCAATATTCATTATTCTCAACTTTTTCCACCGCGATAACAAATCCGTTCAACACTGTCTATATCAGTAATGACACATCTCATAAATGTAACCGATTCTCCATACAACAGAGTCATAACACATTTATTCCCTTTTTACACTAGCGCTCAATTCACAACAAAAATAAAACTCGATCCATAATTCTCATTCAACATTCCTTTTTCTGAATTGAATCTAAATTTATAAAACTTGACAATGCTATATCATTACAAATTCATGAATCAATTTCGTTTCTCTTACCCAGAAAATATAGACCAGTCAAACCCAGAAAGATGAGAATACTCTCTCCCTGCCAGCGTAGCTATCAATTGAAGGTCGAGCTTAATTGATTCGGTTTACTTTATCAAACAGTTTAAAATCTGGTTCCTTGCATCCACAGATCGATTTTAATACTGCCCTATGTTACTTACGCCATCCATTGATTTCTCAATACGTAATCTGCTATGGTGTTAACACACTTCCCTGCATACAAAAAACCACTCCAGCCTACAACTAAGTTATGTTTCATTTCCATTTAAAGTGAACAACGTAACGCTCCCGACCATGTGTTCATTCTGAAATTGTGAAGATCATTCCTTTCAATGACAGCGTACTGCATTTTCAGAGATGGGTAAACAAAAACATTCCAGACAGAACTTTTGACAGAAATATGCAAGAGCGCCCTCTTTCAAACATTCACTGGCAATTTACTTATACAGAATTCTGTCTCCTTGGAATCAATCCATTGAGATTGATTTGTTAACTCCACGATTTCGATTAAGGCACAGTCTAATCTGTTAACTCCAGGATTTCACACAATTTCATATAAAACAAACAGTCATTCACACTGCTTTCGATTCGATGTCTTCACAACCAAATTATATGAAACATGTATTCAACTTAAAATCTAGTTACAAAAATATTCCACCACTTAATGAATCGAACCCCAAATTTTTGAAAACACACTGTTTTTACATTAACAAATGCAAATAAATACTTACAAACTTTCTTGTGGCCAAATATTCAACAGTTGTGGCCTTACAATTTGCTGAAGGCTTGCAACCTTGCTATCCAAGCCTACTCTCAATCCCCCCTGCACTTAGGCTTACATATGGTTGTATAGAATAGGAATTGGATTCCTAATTCCATCCTTTCCCTAAATCACTCAAATAAAATCTCTAAAGCTCTACATGCAATGCATACATATGACAAAAAGAATCTTGAGGCTTTATTCCATCTTTTCCCCATTTTAAAATAAAAAAGCTTCCTTATCACTTAATGATATACATCCATTCCTTTTATGCCTAAAAGATCTCCCTAGTTTTATTTATTTTAAAAGATCTCCCTAGTTTTATTTATTTACTTTGAGGATATCTAATTAAATCACACTTAAAGGCCTAAATATTAAACTGACTTGAAACTTAGGAAACTAATTCCACAAATGCATGACCCCCTATGTCTATTATTTACAATAATTTCCCTTGGGCTGAATGCTCCTGCATCAGACTCCCAAGGTAGAAAAAATTCATGATCTCCTGATCTCGTGATCATGTGTTCAGATCTATGTTTGTCTGGATCCCATATCTTGTGTTGCAACTTTCCATTTGTCACTGCTTCTGTCTGTTGTTCCTCTCCAGGTCTCCACACTTTATGCTGCATCGCTCCACTAGCTGCACTTTCACAATCTGTCTCTGTTTTCATTTTGTTTCTTCTGCTACTTCTCTTCCTTGCTGATGTCTTCCTCTGAGACACTTTCAACATGATTCTTCTAATTAATTCAATTTCCTTTTCCAATAAATCTTCAAGCTGTTGATTTCTTGCTGCCTGCTGAGCTAAGACAACTTGCTCAGTTTGTACTGTCACTCGCTGACTTCTTGCTTCTATGCTTGTTTCTGTTCTGACTTCCACCCGATCATCCATACCCTCTTGTCTTCTCGAAGAGAAAACTTCTTCTCTCCTCAACTGAGTCAAATGTTTTGCACCAATACCTGCACTCACAAAACACTTGTTAGAATAAAATTCATAAGGCCTCAGTGCCTTATTTCCCTGCCAGCATTTCAGTATACTGATCCCAATCATTCTTGAGATTATAACTAAGTCTATCCTCAACATCATCTTCTCCGAGAATGCATCTGTATTCTAGTTCATAAAAATGAACCTCTTTATTTTCATTCATCTCTACCTTTATATTCTGAATATTTATCCTATGTACTTCTAGTCTCTTCTCTAGAACACTTAACTCATGCCATAAATCTGTCATCTCTTTGGAGAAACTTTCTGTGCAATCTTCAATACTTTCACAAACCAAGCTTCGTGTTGTTACCATCTCATCATATGTTATCAGAACATAATTCTGATTCTCAACTCTTGCAATAAACTCAGTTATCTGTCCATCACTTAACAAATTATCAGCATTTATAACAAATTGATCATCATCATGTATCATCCCTCCATTCATACACAAAATTTCAGTTTGAAAATCACAAAGTTCAACAGTCTCAGCTGTTGCTTCACTTATTCGTGCTACAGAATGATCCACTTCTTCTGTATCCATAAGAACTTCCTCTTGTGTTGTAATAGTTTCACAAGAATGCACATCCTCCTCAGTAAAACTTGTCATCACATCACAATTGTGAGCTACAAAAATACACTCTTTTACATTATCCAATGGATCTGGATTTACCCAATAATTCAAGAAATCACAAATGATATTCTCCTCTGTTTCACCAATGGAAACCTCCTCTTCCCACTCAGCTGCTCTGAGTTCTTCCTGTCTCAACTGTACATCCATCATCTGCTTAATCTTTCTCAGCTCCTCTGTTAACTGCATGCTTATCTATAAATCTATTTTCTGCTATAACCTCTGCCACTTCACTCTCTTCCTCATTAGTAAACCATGTCTCTGGTATTTCACATTTTCCTGCAACAACTCCATCAATAGCTCAAGATGAACTGCTATCTCAACTTTCTCTTTCTCATACTCTTCCTGAGTCAATTGTTGTCTTATGCCATTTGCCTTGGCATATTTATTCTCTTTTCTACTGTGGGCTCTTTCTGAACCTCTGCTCTCTCCTTTATGACTTTTAATAGTCATATCCTTCGCCATAAGTTTCTCACCTATGAGTTGCATGAAGCCTCTACCACAGCAAACTCTCTTGCTGCCACTTACCTTACCAATCCTTCCTTCTGGATTTGGTCTTTTGGTAATCATTGGTCCTCAGCTGGAACCTTTCGAGCATCCTCCACTGCTCCTGTAGGCTTCTCTCATCTGCAACTTTATTCAACCTCTGTTGAATCTTTAGGTTCTGCCACATTCACTTAGAATCCATTGCTAGACTCCTTTATCACTGCACTCTAGCTGTGATCTACTTCTTCCTGCTGAGATTTCTTCACTATGCCTGTAAATCAAATTATCCAAGCATAACCTTTAAACCAGAGATAAATAATACCTGTCAGCTCACCTTTCAAGATCCTGTTAATTTTGTTTCACTTCCTCATCCGCACTGCATCTCTGTGCTGCAATATTCATCAATTCCAAAATCTAACATTCATTCATCACATGCAATTAGCTTAACTTAAAAAGAAACTTGAATCTTTAAAGAGAGCTATTCCTGCTCTGATACCACCTGATGCAAGCCAGCCTGCAATACCCAGGATCTCCAACAATATAACAAAATGACTTCAAACAATAACCTCACTACAGGCTCATTGTGAACTACAGTGGTTGAACATAACCGCACTCAATATTCATGATTCTCAACTTTTTCCACCGCGATAACAAATCCGTTCAACGTTGTCTATATCAGTAATGACACATCTCATAAATGTAACTGATTCTCCATATAGCAGAGTCATAACACATTTATTCCCTTTTTACACTAGCGCTCAATTCACAACAGAATTAAGACTCGATCCATAATTCTCATTCAACATTCCTTTTTCTGAATTGAATATGAATTTATAAAACTTGATAGTGCTATATCATTACAAATTCATGAATAAATTTCGTTTCTCTTACCCAGAATATATAGGCGAGTCGAACCCAGAAAGGTGAGAATACTCTCTCCCTGCTAGCGTAGCTATCAATTGAAGATCGAGCTTAATTGATTCGGTTTACTTTATCAAACAGTTTAAAATCTAGTTCCTTGCATCCACATATCGATTTTAATACTGCGCTATGTTACTTATGCCATCCATCGATTTCTCAATACGTAATCTGCTATGGTGTTAACACACTTCCCTGCATACACAAAACCACTCCAGCTTACAACTAAGTTATGTTTCATTTCCATTTAAAGTGAACAACGTTTCATTAACGCTCCACACCATGTGTTCATTCTGAAATTGTTAAGATCATTCCTTCCAATGACATCGTACTGCATTTTCAGAGATGGGTAAACAAAAACATTCTAGATAGAACTTTTGACAAAAATATGCAATAGCGCCCTCTTTCAAACATTCACTGGCAATTTACTTATACATAATTCTGTCTCCTTGGAATCGATCCATTGAGATCGATTTGTTAACTCCACGATTTCAATTAAGGCGCAGTCTAATTTGTTAACTCCACGATTTCACACAATTTCATATAAAACAAACAGTCATTCGCACCGTGTTCGATTCAATGTCTTCACAACCAAATTATATGAAACATGTATTCAACTTAAAATCTAGTTACAAAAATATTCCACCACTTAATGAATCGAACCCCACAATTTTGAAAACACACTGGTTTTACATTAACAAATGCAAATAAATACTTACAAACTTTCTTCGTGACCAAATATTCAACAGTCATGGCCTTACAATTTTCTGAAGGCTTACAGCCTTGATGTCCAAGCCTACTCTCAATCTCCCCCTACCCATAGGCTTACATATGGTTGTATAGAATAGGAATTGGATTCCTAATTCCATCCTTTCCCTAAATCATTCAAATAAAAGCTCTAAAGCTCTACATGAAATGCATACATATGACAAAACTCATCTTGAGGTTTTATTCCATATTTTCCCTATTTTAAAATAGAAAAGCCTCCTTATCACTTAATGATCTACATCCATTTCTTTTATGCCTAAAATCTCTCCCTAGTTTTATTTATTTATTTTGAGGATATCTAATTAAATCACACTTAAAGGCCTAAATATTAAACTGACTTGAAACTTAGGAAACTAATTCCACAAATTCATGACCCCCTATGTCTACTATTTACAATAATTTCCCTTGGGCTGAATGCTCCTGCATCACCTTTGTTCATGGAAGTATGAAAAAAATATCTTTCTATTTAAATTTCCATTATTGAAGTCTATAAATCTTTTAACATAATTTCAAATTTGTTCTATCTCATCATACACTTTATTTCTTTTCGTTTTACTATGTTGAAGCTTTTCTAAAACGGAATGAAAGAATCAGAAGAGAAGGATGTCACCATTCATTTAAGTTGTTCAGGTACATTTAAATCCATTTTTCATTAATTTTTTCTGTTTCACAATAGCATATTCATATCCGGTTCTGTTTTGTCAACGAGTTTCCATGTTAAACCAACTTCTCTCAACTCTTTGTAAACATCCAATTAAAAGCTTTCAAAAATAAAAACTAATATATACTAACACCTTATTACATATTTTTTGTGTTACATTTAACTTAGTGGTGTGGCATTTTATTTTACTTTGTAAACATTCTTGTGTGTTCGCAGAGGAAGTGGCGTGTTTGTGGATTTATTTCAGTTCATGTACAAGGGAACACTTGAGGTGCGCTCTACACCTGAGCTGTTGGATGTTTTAATGGTTTCCCACAAATTCGGTGTAAAATCATGTGTCAATTATTGTACACATGCCTTGCAGAACTCGTCACCTATGACAATAGAACCTGCATTGCTTTATCTATAGCTTCCTTCCATCGTGCATACAAACACTATCCTGGGACTGATAGACACTGCAAAGTGGCTTCTAATTCAATGTTTTGAACATATTGAGAAAGGGTAAGTTCATTTCTGGGATGTTCGTGGCGTATATTTGCATATTTATCTCTTTTCTAAAGACTTACTCAGTATCTCATTAATCATTGCTAGCTATTGTCTTCTGAATGATATACGGTAAACTCTTGTTGGAAGAAGAGCTTCTCACTCTTCCTTTACCTGCCATGGAGGTGGTATTATCAAGTAATGAATTGATAGTTACCAATGAAGATGTCCTGTACGATTTTGTAATAGAGTGGGCTAGAAATAATTATCCCGATGTGGATGAAAGGAGACAAGTTTCAAGTAATAAGCTTTGTCGCTTGATACACTTTCAAAATATGAGCCATCAAAAGCTGAGAGAAGCTATTTAATCTACTGATTTGGACAATATGTGCACAACAAAGGCAGTATTAGAGGCACTCGTTTTGAAAGCAGAAGCACTTCATAAGATTGTGAGATTTAACAGAAGGGCTTACCAGAAGAAACCCCTTACATGTTGGAGGTACTACACACCTAGGACCTTCATTATTCGCACATGTGGGGACACTTAGGTAGAGTATTCATTGACATGCAAAGCTTCAACATTGGAATCTTCACATTGGTGCCTTTGGCTGTCCATGCATGCATGGGACTACATGCAAGATCCTTTGTGCATGATTTACTCCCTAATTTTCTCCTCATTTCACTTCGTAACTAGCTAGTTCTCTCCCGAACCTGCTGTAGGTGCCGAGTCATGGCACATTACATTGGGATATTCACCCATTGATGCGTATTAGTTGACTCTTATGTAGTATATCATGAGCATTGTAATCCATTTTCTGTTAATCAATAATTCTTTTTGTTATTTCGATTTATTTTAGTGTTTTTGTTTTGCAAAGTTGTGTGTTCAACTTTACTAGCTAAATTCACCCATTGATGTGTATTAGCCGACTCTTATGTAGTATATCATGAGCATTGTAATCTATTTCTATTAATCAATAATTCTTTTTGTTCTTTCGATTTCTTTTAGTGTTTTTTTTTTTTGCAAAGTTGTGTGTTCAACTTTACTAGCTAGATTCATCTCTGCAGGTTTTCTAACACATTTACATGGTGTCAAAGCCCACAGGTTGCTAGATAAAAGGTGCACTAGTACTTTATTTTGCAGGTATTACAGTTTGGAGATCGAAGATCGACAGAAAAACGGAGTTTCCCAAAGCATCAATCCTAACACCGTACAACATTCACGAATGGAAGGACCAAATGGCTTGATACCTTTGTTAGAACATAAATAAATCCAAGTACCTCAACTGCATGGATGAGGCCCTCAGATCCATATGCATGTGCATCTCCCTAGAGTTGCAGTTTCATCTATCTATCTGCAGTACTCCAAATGAGATTTGGAAAAAGGCTGAAGAAATCTACAGGAAATAGGATGAGATGAAAGGACATCTACTCGTAGTGGAGCTGCTCTCATTGCATCCACAGAACTATGACAAAATTCCAGACTTCTTCACCAAATATAATGATCTATTACTGCAACTCAAGGGTTGTGGAATTGATAAATCCAAGGAGGAGAGTCACCAAGTTCTCTCTATTATGTCAAAGCTCGGACTAGAATACTCCATCTTTGTGTCTACATTTCATTGAGTAAGGCTTGCAATAGGTAAATCCTACATTATGCCTTCTCTCAAAGAGTACATGGAGTCCCTCACTTTTGAGCAAGATAAACTCATTGGCATGGGGAAATTAAAACCTCCAAAAGTGCATGAACTTGTTGTGCATGATGGCAGCCACAATAAAAATCATAGATCTGATTCAAATTAGAAAAATCAGCAGCAAAAAGACAAGGGAAAAGTGCTATCCCATCCAAACAAGGAAGGGTACACCAAGCGCTTCAATGAATCCACTGGCTCCAGAAATAAGAAAGGGAAGAAAGGAGACAAATGCACCTACTGTCACTAAGGATTCCATCCGAAATCCTCTTGCATGAAGAAACAAATTGACCAAATGACAGAAATCCTTCAGAAGCACAACCTTAGGGACAACATCCCTCAGGGCACCAAGAAGAAAACTGAGGATTCACCACACGGGAAAGGTAACAATTTTCATGCTTTAGTTGCAATTAACTCTTCCCTTGATGCATGGATTATAGATTCTGGTTGCATCACATCATATGTCTACTTCAAAGGAACTCTATTCCTCTTTGGATGCATGCAAAATACCTCTCATCCTCATGGGAGATGACTCACCTATTGAGGTCACCGGAAAAGGTAGAGTGGAAATTTTATATGGAAGCTTTGAAGATGTACTTCATGTTCCAAAACTTTCAGTAAACCTGCTTTCAGTTTATCAAATCACTCATTCTGGCACCCTAAAGAGAGTGGAATTCACTACAGATGCAGTGAACATATATGACCTACATAACAACTCCAAAATTGCAACCAGTGAGGTAAAAAATGGAGCTAGACTGTATACATTTTTGAATTTATTGAATCTAAATCCTCCTTATTGCTTACACATGCTGATGATAGTAGTATGCTTTCTCACAAGAGGTTTGGTAACTTAAATTATAGGTATATGCAGCAGTTAAGCAAGCATGAGATGGTGGAAGGCTTACCAAATATCAGTTTCTCCAAAGGAGTTTATGAAGGGTGTATCCTTGGCAAACATCCTAAAGAAAATTTTGACACTGGAAAGACTCACAAAGTATCCTCTCTTCTAGATCTGATCCATAGTGATATCATGGGGCCTTTTCCTCATCTTTCCATCAACAAAGAAAGGTATGTGCTTACATTTATTGATGATTTCTCACGGTATACTTGGGTCTATCTTGTGAGGGCCAAATCTGAAGTTTTTGCCCACTTTGAAGATTTCAAAGCACTAATTGAGACACAGTCAGAGAGAAAGA
The DNA here is from genome assembly GCA_000404065.3 of Pinus taeda. Classification (NCBI taxonomy): domain Eukaryota; kingdom Viridiplantae; phylum Streptophyta; class Pinopsida; order Pinales; family Pinaceae; genus Pinus; species Pinus taeda. The sequence continues at coordinate 64,346 of APFE030511994.1, forward strand.
TCAAAGCCTTTTGTACAGAAAATAGGGGGGTGGGGGAGGGTGGGATATGTTAACACAACACTTCAGAACCTTTGCCTTGAATGCGACATACAGTTGTAGTACATAGTTCCATACAATTTGCAGCAGAATGAAGTTGTTGAGAGAAAGAACTGATCTCTAAAAGAGATGGATTCCTGCATGTTGCATGCTACATGCTAAGTCACTACCTCATAAGCTATGGGCTGAAGAACTTAATTGCGCTAACTAAATCTAGAACAGATCTCCTCATAGATTTGTCAAGAATTAGACCCCCTTTGAGGCTTAGAGCGGCACTAAACTGGAGGTCACCCACTTCTGTGTTTTTGGCTCTTGAGCATGGGTGAGGATCCCCTCTGAAAAGAGGAAAGCTCTTGATCCATAGAGCATTGAGTGAATCTTTGTTGGATACCCTCATGGTGTGAAGGGATACTGACTCCTGATTTCCTCTATGGACAAGCTCATCATTGAGCGAAGTGTCCAATTTGAGGAAAGTCTCTCACATGCACCTCAATTGCCGCATGCAGACACCTTTTATTTACCTCATGACTGAGTTGATGACTCAGTACACTGAGATGCAGATACATAGCATGCAAATGCCAAGGTAGAGCATGTAGACGCAGAGAGAGAGTCTTCAGATACAAATTCAGTGCATGCATATGATGATCCACATCCAAGCACAGATCGGGCTTCTAGCAGTGAATCAACTTCCCCTGTCATAAATCAAAGAACACAAAGCTTAAGTGAGATATATGCGTAAGACCACCGATTTGCTAGAAATGGTCTTGTGGGGGATAATTCTGATTCATGGAGGACTAGCTCAAAGTTTAATGAGCCTCCTCTTTCCCTCCCTACCACTGAACCAATGCCATCTCGACATTGTCATTTGGTTCAATCTTCCGATCCTTAGTCTTATGTTGAGGTTGTTGGGCATCCCTCTTAGGAGTTCGCCATGGAGGAGGAGTACAACTCCCTCCTCGAGAACTAGACCTGGGATCTAGTCACCCTTCCTTCAGGACGGAAACTTGTCTGATGCAAATGGGTCTATAGGACCAAGAGTGTTGCAGATGGGAAAATCACCAGACAGAAAGCCAGGCTAGTAGCCAAAGGCTTCGAGCAAGTGCATGACATTGATTATGATGAGATGTTTTGTCCAGTAACAAAGATGGATTCCATACACCTTGCACTTGCCATTACGGCTGCCCCTGTGTGGGAAGTACATTAGATGGATGTGAAAAATGCCTCTATTCACAAAGAACTATCCAAGGAGATCTACATGGATCAGCCACATGGTTTCATTCAAGATTCATATTTGGTCTGTAGACTGAAGAAGTCCCTCTACGGCCTTAAGTAGGCCTTGAGAGCTTGGTATGTGAAGATGGATTCTTTTCTCTTATCACAAACCTTCGAAAGATGTAAGTCTGATCCAAATGTTTTCATGATCAAGACACATCACTCTCTTCTTATCTTAGTTTTGTATGTGGATGATCTCCTAATCATCAACAGCTCGGCTTCAGCCATTGTTGCAGTCAAGAGGACCTTGGATGATAGGTTCTTGATGATGGACATGGGTCCATTACATTTTCTTGGTCTTGAGATCATTCTAGATGCCACAGGCATCAAACTCTCTCAGGCTAAGTATGCATGGGATCTCCTCGACAGATTTCACATGATTGACTACAAGCCAGCATAGACTCCTTTTCTATCTGGGGTCTGCCTTGAGGATGGAGGTGACACTCCATTAGTTGACAGAACTCTCTACCGACAGCTAGAGGGGAGCTTACTGTACCTCACCCACTCCAGACCAGATCTCTCATATGCAGTAGGGGTTGTTTCCAGATACATGCACGAGCCGCATGAGCTACACTCGGAAGCTATCAAGCGCATCCTTCGATATGTGTAGGGCACCATCACCTTTAGGATTCACTATGTAGTAGGCAATGTATTTAATCTCCTTGGCTTCACAGATTCTGATTAGGCGGGTGACAACATTGATCGCAAGTCCACCTCCAGATATTCACTCAGCCTAGGATCTGTCCCTATCTATTGGTCGAGCAAGAAGCACGCTGCTATTGCTCCCTCTTCAGCTGAGGCCGAGTACAGATGAGTAGTCAACATAACCATTGAGGCTCTGTGGCTGCAACACTTCCTCACTGAGTTGGGCATTTAGTTCCACCATCCTACTGTCATCTGGTGTGAAAACCAAAGCGCTCTCAAATTTTGCAAGGATCAAGTAGAGTGGTAGCGGACGAAGCACATAGAGATCCATATGCACTACATCAGAGACTTAGTACATGATCAGGTCATTGATTTGCAGTTCTGTCCTTCAACAGAATAGATTTCACACATCTTCACCAAGACATTCATCGAGCAAAAGTTTCACTCTTTGCGCGATCATCTTGGAGTGAAGAACATAGTTGCTTAGCAACTAACTTTTCTTCCTCTTTTCTTTTGATTACATTATATTTTGAGGGGGGGCTTTTCCCACGAGGTTTTCCCTTTTTCCTCAATTTTAGTACAAGTTTCACTGTATTTTGGGTGACCTTTGGCCTTAGTTTCCATGGCCCATTTTCTATTTTTCCCATACTGGTGTTCAGGGGGGGGGGTGTTGGAGGTACTACACACCTAGGACCTTCATTAGTGGCACATGCAGACACTTAGTTAGAGTATTCACTGACATGCAAGGCTTCAACATTGTAATCTTCACTAGATTGGCACCTTTGACTATCCATGCATCAGGGAAAATTTTAAGAACACCCCCTAAATTTATAAGTATAATAAATGGGCGAATCTTCATGGTATATAGG
>APFE030511994.1:67838-143452 GCA_000404065.3 Pinus taeda
ATAATGTTTTTTTGCATAGTATTAATAACAATCTAGTCCATGGTATTTGTCCCATATTATTTTGCCCATAGGTTTTACCTAAATATAATGCATTTTTGAGTGTTCGTAAATATAAGGTGACTGATGGAGTAAATATAAAAAAATGTTTTATTTGTTTACTATACCTCTCATTTATTTGTATTTTTAGTAATTTACCATACCTCTTTTACAAATATGGTATTTGGCCAATAGGATTAACTTAAATAAAACCTCTTTTTGAGCCTACATAAATAGAACTAGGATTATGGACTAAATATAAAAAGAGGTTTTATTTATTTACATATGGCTAGTTTATTTACATTTTTATTGATTTACCATAACTTTTGAGTAAGTATAAAAGGACGTTTTATTTATTTACCATATCTCCACTTTAATTATATTTTTATTTGTTTACACCCTTGACTTATGGAGTAAATATAAAAAATCTTTTTTTTTTACCATACTTTTCATTTATTTATATTTTTATTAATTCACCATACCTCTTTTATAAATATGGTATTTGGCCCATAGGATTCACTTAAATAAAACACTATTCTTGAAAATGGGCGAATGGATCCACTTAAATAAAACCTATTCTTGAAAATGGGCGAATGGAAGGTTGTAACTCCTAATTTCAAGGGCTAAATTTACCTTTTTTACCCTCTCCCTTAAAATAAGGTGGGCTATTTGAGCTGATTTGTAAAAATGTACTATGATACAAAATATTCGCCCACTAAAAATTTAAAACCCCTTAATTTCGCCAAAGGGCGAACATTCGCCCCTAAAATTTTCTATGCCATGCATGCATGGGACTACATGCAATATCCTTTTTACATGATTTACTCGCTGATTTGCTCCTCCTTTCACTCCACCACTGGCTAGTTCTCTCTGAAACTTGCTGTAGGTGTCGAGTCCTCTCATTGATTACCGCTATGGCACATTACCTTGGGATCTTCACCTAGTGATGCGTATTAGTTGACTCTCATGTAGTATATCATGAGAACTGTAACCTATTTTCTGTTAATCAATAATTCTTTTTGTTCTTCCGATTTATTTTAGTGTTTTTGCTCAACAAAGCTATGTGTTCAACCTTTACTAGCTAAATTCATCTATGCAGTTTTTCTAACACATTTACATGACTGTGACGAAGTATCACACTCCTCATCCCCATTGTATGTCTATTTCGAACCTCCCCACAGATGACTGTCAAGTATTGAAAGATAGACCAACTATATATTTCCAAGATTTCATGTTCGAGACCCTCAAGTTTCAACCACTGGCTTGCCGGGATTTCAACATGTATGAATTCCCTATAGATTTCCACATTTTTGACCCTTAGCACAATGAGGATGATTACAATGGTGGTTAGCTTGATGACAATATTGTGAATGCCTAGGTTGCTGATACACAAAATAGTGGAGAAATTGTAATGGAGTTGGAAGTAATGTCAAAGGAGTACCATGTGTTTTTGAAACAACATTCAGTTGCGTTTTTGAAGAACCTTATTTCTTGAGGGGTTTATCGGGATGGACGTTCTGTATATGGACCCCAGATTACATGCCAATTCTATGTCAATGACATTATCTACTTCCGTCTCTCAGTAACGCTTGTCATCAGGGATGGAATTTGACGCCAGTCAAGGGAACTGTGACGACATAAATCATGAGTTTTCAATAGATGTTTCAGAGTTAGAAATTCCTATCCTACTTCCCATGGTTCAATCTACACTCCAACGCTCATCTTATTAAAACAACAAAATGAAACTCTTATTTCTGGTATTTGCGGATGTGATTGTTTTAGGAAAAATCAGAGTTTCTTATTTCTAGTTTTCCACGATGTGGCTGTTTTAAAGTATAGTAGTGCCACTTTGAATGAGAAAAAATTATTTTCCATAGGTTTACTCTAAGGATTGTTTAATTCAAAATTTTATTATTTTTTAATTTATTTATTGTAATCTATTGCCATTTTACATATCATTATTATTGAAATTTATTTCTTTAAATTAATACTTGGTTTTTGATAGAATTCTATTTAGTGCAACTTATCTTTTTTTGGATTGCTTTAATATATAAATTGGTTATTAAAATAAAATTTAGGTATTAAATTGTGTTATTGTAAGTACTTGAAAATAGACTATTCAAACTAGGATTTGGCTACAAATATAAATCCATAGTTTCTAAAGGGTGTTTTTGTTAAATGTACTTGTTTCTTGGGTTATATGATGTTCCAATTATAAACCACTTCCTATTAAGGATTATATGATGTTCCAATTACAAACCATTTCTTATTGAGGTTTACATTTGTTCTTCAAAGTTTATGTTTAGTTCTAGCTATAACTATTGTTCATCTCTTTGTTCTTTGTACTCTTAAAAATATGGATGATTCTGCTTCATTAATTGACTTATTACTTTCATATTCTAGATTACTTTAGTTTTCAAATTTTCAAATCTAGTTCTAGGTGTCATAGATTAGTTATAACAACAGAAATCTACCCACTGTGTCTCATTAATAGTGCTATATCATAGTTTCAATTATAATGTATAAAATAAATTACATTCATACACATACCCATGGAACACAAGCAATGATGGCAGTAGTGTTCTTTGAATCAATGAAAGATTAAAGGAAAATGCACTTGGTAAGGTTCAAGATGCTATGGTTGTGCTATGAGTGTGTTGCCATCTCACCCCCAATACTTTTATCTAGTTCTTTCAAATCTAGCATTTTGAGATTAATGTCTTAGGTTGATGCTTAAGTAGTCAACGCCTATTTGTCCCTACTTCATGTAGCCCAAGAGCTAGAGCCAAGTTAGAGATGCCTTAACATGGTTGCTAAATAACCAAAATCATCTCAACCAACAACAAATTTCTTAATCTCACACTATTTTCTATACACTCTATATATAACAATATAATTATAATTAAAAAATAAAATTATTTTGTGTCACATCCTCTTATACACTAAGCTAGAAAGGGACTTTTTAAGACAATATTAGAGAATTTTTTTGGGTAGATTGTTTTAATTTGAGACAAAAAGAAAATTTGTGTATTGTCTCAAATAGTGTCAAATTATTGTCTTACAAAATTGTATGTATAGAGTCAATATACAACAAAAGCATTATTGTGTGTTAGGAGGAAATTTCAATTTTATGACACAATAGTTGATATTAAGTACATAATGTCCTTATAGAATAATATGTCTTTAATCATAGCTATTATCTCTCTATAGACAATAAAATATTATGTTTAAAGACAATACAATATCACTTTTGTCTCTTTAGAGACAATATAAGACAATGAATCCAACGAAATATCTCATCATTGAAATAAATCAATATAAAATTATCTAATTAAAAATAAATTAAAATATCATTCATTAATTCAGGTTAAGTTACAATGGAATTGAACCACCAACGTGGCTGCCAGTGCTCTTCCATTAACATAGAACCCTTTAAATAATTTCTTGAGGAGTTATGGTAGTCCTTGAAATTGCATATATGCTCATTTATTAAAAAAAAAATCACTCCCCATAGTTTACCATGGTAATAAATAATCTATCTAAGTAATAAAGCCTTTTGGCATATCGCATTGACTTGAAAGAGTGAAATGCTACAATCCTCATAATACCCTTTGAAACATTATGAATTGGGACTTTTAAAACAATGTTATAGTTTCAACATTTTACTTTTAAATAATTGTATATGAAAAGCATCAGATACAAGCAAATGCCACATCCAATAATAGATTTCTTCACAAAAAGAAAAATATTAGTTAGTGGGAATAAAATATTCATGTTCATTTTCTCATCTTCTTATAAAAAGAAAAAAAATATTAGGACTATTTTCAAGATTTCTCTGAAGGTCTTAACCCCAAACCAAAATGATGTAGCCATGATAGGTAACATACAAATGCTTGTATGAAGCTCGAGGTATATTTCGTCCATGTGATCTCTTCGTGGCCCTTTACTTAGCCTATCTTGGAAGGAATGAGGAAGTGAACCTTAAACAAGAGATACTTGTAGTTGCATTTTTCTTTGAGTGCCAATCTAAGTGAACAATTTTTTGTTTGTGTTTTTTTAAGAAAATATAAAACTCAAGCTTGAGAAAAGTATAAATTTATTTGAAAACCAAAACAAAACATTACTTATTGAAATTTCTAGGAAAATTTAATAAGCCCATACTAGCTATACATATGGCATATAAGTAGTGTGTCTAGTAAGAGGTAAATGCCTTATAGTATGGTAAGTATATTAAAATAGGTGATAGGTGATGCATGTATTCCAAAACAAAGAGGGCATATACCATATGATCTAACAAAATAAAAGAATAATATTAAATCACATTAATGAAGGTAGTGGACTCACTCCAGAAACTCTCTGACTCTTGTTTTCAATTTGGATAATTATTTCATGCTAATAGTAGAATTGCGTGATTGCAAATCAATTAAAATTGGTGCGTGAGTTGCACCATTTTCTATTGTAGACTATAGAAAGAGAGACAAATTAAATTGAAACCATAATTATTCAAAAATTCAAATAAATGAGAGAAACATAATTATATGTATATATTCCTAGGATGACCAATTTATAGGGATAGTGTATGTAATCATCCATTGGAGAAAACATACCAAATCTATCCTAAAATTGGTTGTGGAGTAATATGTTTGGACAAAGTAGAATGTTGTACTTTCTTGGTCACTATAAGCTCTTGTTTTTAGTAAGCTATTGATTTAAATTATTTGATGAATAATTGTGTGAAAGGTCTTTCTTTCAATTTTAATTTTTTTACAAAATCTACATACAAGAGTGGCTTGGTTAGCTTCATTTGGTGGGTTTTATAGTGAAGTATTATATTTGTGAATTTACTTGTTATAATGAACTAACTCATTTGTTATGAGTAAAGGTTGGAAAGTGCAAACTTATATCAAATGTTATGAGTAAAGGTTGGAAAGTGCAAACCTAAATCAAATGTTGGGAAATGTAAAAATTCTAATTTGGAAATTACCTAAATATCAAGTTGGGCATTAGAATTTAGTTCCCTAGTTGTACAAGAGACCAAAAGTCATATCAAATTTTTCATCAAGTCTTTGAAATGATATATACAAAATATTGACTACCCCATTAGTAAGAAAGGCAACCACTAGGCCCATAGATTATTTTAGGGGCGAATGTTCGCCCTTTGGCGAAATTAAGGGGTTTTGAATTTTTAGTGGACGAATATGTTGTATCATAGTACATTTTTACAAATCACCTAAAATAGCCCACCTTATTTTAAGGGAGAGTGTAAAAAAGTGAAATTTAGCCCTTGAAATTAGGAGTTACAACCTTTCATTCGTCGAATTTCAAGAATAAGTTTTATTTAAGTGAATCCATTCACCCATTTTCAAGAATAGGTTTTATTTAAGTGATTCCCATGGGTCAAATACCATATTTATACAAGAGGTATGGTAAATTAATAAAAATATAAATAAATGAGAAGTATGGTAAATAAATAAAACATTTTTTATATTTACTCCAAAAGTCACCTTATATACATGCAAGGGTGTAAACAAATGAGTTATATTTAGGTGGAACCTATGGGCAAAATCTATGGGACAAATACCATGGACTAGATTGTTATTAATACCATGCAAAAAAAACATTATTAACCCTAATATTAGTATTACTAAAAATAAAAATGGCACATGGTATTGACCCATGGTATTCAGCAAAATGGCACATGGTATTGACCCATGGTATTCAGCAAAATGGCACATGGTATTGACCCATGGTATTCACCTCGAATGTAGCCTATTTAAATGGGGGAATTAAACCAACATAGATCATCGTTACTCTGGATCTACTAACCCCCGAGAGGTATCAAATATCGTGATATGCAAACTAGCATAGAGTGAAAAATTATTTGATCCCTCTCGAGGCTTGGTGGATAAAAGTAAAAATGGATGTTGTAATTTAATGTATGCTAAACATTTTAGCTTGGTTAAAATAAAAAATAAAATAAAAATCAACTATTAATTTTATTATTTTTTATAAATTACTAATAGTAATTTTTAAGCTCTGGGTTTATGATAACCATGGTAATACCAAGATTTACAAGATTTTATAATTGTGTAAAATATTCGCCATGCCTCGTGACAGATTCGCCAGAAAATTATATATACATATTATATTATTGATAAAATAGCCTTCCATTTTTCCTATATACCATGGAGATTCGCCCATTTATTATACTTATAAATTTAGGGGGGGTTCTTAAAATTTTCCCTGACTAGGCCCAAATTTTCTAATGGAAAATTTCAACAAAAAACAATGGTCTAGGCAAGTATCTAAAAGTAGTGGGAGTAGGAAAAAATATTTCAATTTTTGTATCTCATGTATGAGTTAGGAATAATTTTTCTCACACATAAACCTCTGCAAATTCTATTGAATCCATAAAAATGATACTATAATATTATCAAGAAACATATTTTTTGAAACCTTGTTATTCTCATATTATTTGGAAAAGATGCAAAGGATTGGCACTAAAAATCCAAAACAAAAGGAACTTCCAAAGTAAAAAGTCTTATTTCCTGAAGTCTCACAATTAAAAATTAGCATGAAGTGATTGTGTATTTCATATATCTTATTGAAAATATATGTAGCAATCGTTTCAATGAAACAAATTTATTTTTATAGAAAAGAATGTAGTTTCACATTTTCAAGGGATGAAAAACATGTCAAATATAAAATAAGAACTAACCAAATTAAACCAAATGAGAAGTTTTCATAATTACTCCTACATACAGTTAGTTCATAATCAAATGAAAACCCCAAGCATTCTTATTTACAGCCATTGAAAAGAATAGGAAAATAAAAACCTTAAGAGCCTTAGGTTCCTATAGAGATCTATAAAAATAACATTAAGAACTATTAGAAAATGGTAAAATATAAAAAACTAAACCTAATTAATTGAAAAAAATCATGCATTTCTTAATGTTCATGCTACCTACCATTTGTATATTTTGATATCTAATGAATCATGTGTTTCTCAATGTTAATGTTTCATACAAAAATTGATAACATTTGAAATTCAATCAAAATGAAACTCTATTGCATTAAATGAACAAATTAATCCTCTCCAACACCAAAGGAATGGCTCTCCAATGTGACAAGAATGACCATCTAGTAGTTCAAATGTAGGATCTATGCAAGACACATAGAAAATCAGCTAAAAATGACAATTTTTATCTCTAAAAAAATTACCAAAACCGTGTTAATGTTGAAAATCACAAAAAATGAATAATGATGAAAATGAGTTGAATTAGGGTTTGCATAGGTCTTAATACAAGGAAGACAACAAGTAAGACCCCATTACAAATGGCTAGGACCAAATACAAGCTTTTAGGTTTTTGCCAAGTTGTTAAATCATAGGAAGGAGAGGCATGGATGTCCCATCACCCAACATGGTACATCTAAGAATCCACGACATAAAGAACAAAGGTAGGGATGTACCCCCTCCATCCCTAGCACACCCGACATATTAATATTCACGATGTATCCACTTCATTTCCATCCACGATACGTGCCCAAGGTTCATTTATGCATCCCAACTTAAAACTACCCTGAAACATATTTGTTAAACATGCCATAACAAGGCCACTACTCAAGGAAAATAACAGGGATTAAGTATCATACAAGGTGCACCTAAGGGTAAAATAGAAGAGTGTGCTCGATTGAGAGAGATGACTTTTTTAGACACACGTGGGTTGCAAATTTCATGGGAAATTTCAAAGATAGACCAGTCCATACAAAACTTCATTGTGCTATAGTTTAAGAAAAATTCTTAGCTAGGTAGATGGGATTAAAACAAAATTGAAAAGGAAAACTTGCAATAAAAAATCATACTTGTGTGGATAATTTCAATGGCAATTGAAGGCCGTCATAGGGTTTATTAATGTTTTAAAAGTTTTTACCATATTTTTGCACCCCTTATGTGGATATGGCCATATCTGGTAACTATATTGCAAACACAATCGGCTCACATAGCAAACCATTCAAAATTCATGTTCTAGATGTTCCTAGTTTGACTCTCAATAGAAACAAAAGCTACAAAAACATATCAAAACATTTCATGCTATGGGAGACAGTGAAAATAAAGACAATGAATGAAAACAAAACTAATATGACCATAATTATTCTCAAAATAAATAGGCTTGCTTCAACATTCGATTCTTAGAAAATTTCTAGGAAAATATTTTTGTAAGTATATAAAAGAAAATATGAAAAAAATACACTATATACTAAAAAAAGAAATAAAAATGGCATAAATTTCATTTATCTATAATTTAATATATGTGGGAGGGTATATCTTGAATAGTTTTCTCTAGGTTAATTTATATTAATTATTCCTAACATTCATAATTTTTTCTTAAAGAAATGAGTAGCATTTTGTATTTCAAAACTACAAACCTATAGGTCCCTTATATTCAAAGTTTTCTCTCCTTCAAAGATTTCAAAAGTAATTTCAGAAGAGAGACTATTGCTACCTTGTTTATTTTCAACTATTTGACATATAACATTAGTACTATAGTATGTCCTAAAAATCTCACAGAGTTTCACAAAATGACATATCATATCAACTATACATATTAAAGACAAAAATTATCTACCCATTGCCTTCAATTTTCTACAGAGGTTTGTCCTCTAAGGTCGAGTCTTCAGGGTGACCACTAGACATATGAATTTCACATTCGAGGTGATGTTATCCTTGCTCCTAGTCTTCTTGAAGTTTGGATTGTGGAATTTCCTCGATCCCGGATACCTCCTTTAACACTTTGACTGCTGCAGATTACACCTTAACCACCATGCCATCGACCTTGAAATCTATGTTGATCATCTTGGTGTTCAAATGCTTTACTATATTCTTCGGCACCTCAATTATTTCTCTATGACCGAAAGGTGGGTCATCACTACCAACATCTCTTCACGACCTCCTATACTAAAGTTTTATGTAGGTGTTTAACCATGATGGCTCTGATATCTCATGTGGGTCGGGTTCTTGCTCCTTCGCATAGTCTCTTCTTACAGTGATGCTGGAAGAAGCCATTTTAAGATAAATATACCCTTGAACATGAATAAATCTTAGTTTTAACTTATGCATACATTCCTTAATATAATGCTCTTCTCCTTGTCAAAAGATGCACCCATCCTTTCATATTTATTAATCTTTCGACTATGCTGATCAAAGTCGGCACAAATTGCCATACCTACAACCGCCAATGTGCAAACTGATTAAGCCGCTACCATTCTTCGCAACTAAAGTGAAGTACCAGGCTTGCCTTCGTCGTTCTTGGAATTTAATACTAATCCATTTTCCTTCCACTTGGCCATCATCGTGGGATTTAAATCAGTATTCCTCCATCTCTATTCGATACATCCCATCTTACAGGTCTCACTATCTAGAGGATCCTTCCATACCTCGAAACGATACTTAGATTGGTGTGGTCTCTCTCCTTTAATGAACCATTTATTCCTTTTTATATCTAATGTCATCTCTTTTATTTGATTTGTCATGGAACGTGACATATTTGATTATCCGTTTCATATAAAATCAAAACCACTTTTTCTATGGAGGAACCTCTCTTGGCATGACTATATACCTCCCTATTATTTTTAGTTTAACATGGAAAATATTATAATAATCAAGTTGACTTAGGATAATCCCTATTGAGAGGAAAAAATGTGATATTTCAACGTGATCTTGTTTCTTGATCTTGCAACATTTTTGGATGATGACCATTGAATCTCCAACTATTCTTAGTTTTTGTAGACCTTTGGATATAGCTATCTTAAGTTCTTTCGAGAGTGATAAATCTTTACCTTGATTATTCATTGCATACCCCAAGCCCCATACATACCTTATTTCAATTTTTCCATTAGGGTTGTGGATCACCCCTCACGCTCCAGATCACCCCTCACGCTCTAGCAGCCCCCATAAAAAATATCATTATAAAATTCCTACTATTCCTGTTATTTGAAGGAATCAATGAAGAGTTAGCACATAGCCCTCCCCAGGAATGGACCTCTAGACTTGTGGGGAACAAATCACCACATGTATCCATTGGACAACAACCTCACAACTTATTCCTAACATTCATAATTAACAGAACATAGCTTTATAACATAATGAGAAATACATTTAAAGTTAGGTACATAGAACAATATGAATTAGGAGTTAACTTTACTCCTAATATTATGAGAATTACATGTAAGATTAAGTACATAGACCAATTTAGTATAACATATCCTCAAGTTTAACATGGATTTCTAACCTATGGTTGGACATAGTTTGGTCCCTATTAATTAATTGACATAACTATATCTAATGATTTGTGTTTATACCAATAGTGATAACATTCATAGTAGTATTCCAACTCAACATTCTAGCTCTAAAATCTAGATGAGATCATGCTATCATTTGTATAGTTCCCGGATTTGTCCTATAATTGACTAATGAAATTCCTAATATTTACTCAAACTCATTAAATATTTATGAGTAACCACCTATATATGCTCCACAATGATGAATAAGGGAAGCATGAAACCTCTCTTGCATATGAATATTAATACGCTTAACATGCATATTTGTTATAATGACCCACATATATCTCATATGAGTTAAACTTTTGGAAACCTTGAGTACTACTAAGGGGGCAGTTGAATCAATAATGTGACTTGTTATAAAATATTTTCCAATTTTAACTTATCTAGTAAATCATGTGTCAAATAACCAGCATCACAATAAATCATGACATAAACATAAATAATGTAAGCAGCTAAATCAAACAACCATGAGAGCAAAAATAAAAAACACATTAAGGCACAATCACATTGTCACACATGAGACACAAGATATTTGGTGGAAAACCCCTCCAGGACAAAACAAATCCACCCTTGTTGTTGTTGCATTGCTTCATATCTCTATTATGTCAAGAAAAATTCCTTTTACATAGATTAACTCGCACCCATCATTCAAGAGACGCAACCTTATAAAAAACTACTTGATACCCATTAGATAGGAGAATCGATCCCTATGAAAAGCTAGGAAGTTTCTTCTCACGTGACTCTATGCACACCCATCTACTGGAAGCCACCACAACCAATGAGCCTCAACAAATTACCACTGAATTATCCAACCCATGAGGCCTTAACTCGAGGAGAAATACAATTCCATTTGCATTCATATTGGGGTATATATATTGAGGAAAAAAGGACATAATATATTGAGGGATATATAGGGGGTAAAGGACTTTAATATGGGTAGTATAAAAAATGGAGCTCAAATTCATGAAAATATATAAACGGGTATAAAAAAAAAATTGTTGACGAAAAAATGGATACCTACAATATCTAGTGAAAGTATGGATTTTTTTGAATTGGGAATGCATATTGGGTTCATGTTTGTAATAGGTTAAATAATTTGATTTTTATAGGTATTTTCCAATATGTGGTCAAATTAGGGGTGAAGACCCCGGGATCCAACCACCATTGGATGGAGATACTACTTCCAATACATTGCTGCCACTAAATCAGTGCTCCAATTTCATAAGGCTACTACTCCTCTACTCTATGCATGCCTCGACTTCATTGATTTTCAAACTAGATTCAAGACGTTATGTTCTACTAGATTTAGCTGTATATTCCAACCATCAACAATAAAACACTATCAACAAATAAAATAGAATCACCACAAATAATGTTCTCTCTACATCAATAAAATAGTGGCTCCAATACATGAATTAAATCTACAATATCCAATCTCTCATCAACAAAGAACTAACAATCAAACTCTCAACCATTAACAATTCTCTCCAAACAATCATTTCTCGAGCATCAACAAATCTAATCTCTAAACAAATGTTATGCTTCATAATTTTGCAACATACTTTAGATTTGATCACTTCAATGCCTCTCAATGCACCTCTGAGTTATCTAATGTATTCCATCCCCTTTGTGTGTGAACATACTAAAGTGCCTCAGTGTCTAAATTCTCCCTTGCTATAGTATCTTGACTTCCTCTCTCTACACACACTTTTGCTTGCTTTGCACTCAACCATCTAACATCATAACGATAGATCTCCTCCTCTTTTTAACCAATTCGTACCACCATCTCCACTACTAAAATCATCAATGATTTCACACTCTAACAACTTATTTGAGTTGTATATTAAGTCAATAAAAATTTTCAAACCATACCATGAGAAATTACCATAGTTTCAACCTCTGGGAAACACTTGAATGCATGAGGAATGCAGGAAAGTAGAGTCTGGATAGGGCATTAATGGAAGGGGTAATGCTGGTATAAAGAAGGGAGTATGAGTTAACAAACTGTCTAGAAACTAATAACCCATGTTACGCTTCTTTGAGCCCCAAAACTGAGTCAACTCAGCATGAGAACTTCCATAATTTGACTCTTAATTCCTGCAACCATCTCCCAATCGTGTAGAAACATTACACCATAAAATCAAGCTCACATGAAAGCTCTAAACCATCATGTCAATGCCCCCAACCTCAATAACTCATCAACATGTTAAGGCCTCTAAACTAGTTGACATCATGTCAACAAGTCATCTCCTCAAACATCTCCAAAACTTCCAGTATCTCTGCAGAACTCTGTAGCACATCAAAAAATGAATAGAAAATGAGTTGATCAAATAGAGAATCTATACAACGAGACATGAACATGGCCATGAAGACATAGCTCTTACCAATCTCATCAACATAGATCACACACATCACTAATAATAGTCCATGCATCATGCCATATGAATGCCTCATCCTACATGGATACCAACATGTAGACCATCATGAGTTTGACATCAATACAATGTCTAGATTATCACAAGGCATTAGAAGGTTGACATCAATTCCAAAGAAACTAGTTGCAACTACAACGACAAGGAAATGACCATGTAGGAGAGGTTTTTGGATAAGCCCATATAAAAATAGCCCAAAAATCTATTTGTAGCAAAGTCACTAGTAGAGTTGGGAAGGAAGATGTTTTTTTAACAGTGTGTCTGTAATATAATAATGCACCAGTACATTATAAAATAATATTCATTGGTGTTTAATAGCATATGGGGCACCATGACAAAGTTCATTTTTTATAAAACAAAAACATAATGTCGTGTTGAGTACACAATGCACACGAGTGTGTATACTACTTGATAACATTGGAAAAGGGTTAAATTTAAAAAAAATATCAGTTTTAAAATTCATATTTCCTATTCGAGTGCTATACTCTCACTAAACCCCTCTAATAAACATGTATACAAACACACCGATTCATAAACAAGATGATGCACTATTTTGGGGTTTTTAACTTAGAAAGTGCAGTGTGCTTATAATACTATATTCACCAATGTTGTTCGTTGAGCTCAAGGACCCGATACTTAATAGAAAGTGGTGCTCATTGCAAGATTTTTTTATAAAGTAAAAATAAAAATGTTGGGCTGTCTATATCAGGCGCACCGATGCGTATACTACTCAATAACATGAGATAAAGGATAAATTTAAATCATTTTCACCATTTGGGTGCTATACTCCCACGAAGCATCAATGATATTCCTGTATTTATACTAAGTATAAATACACCTTGTTGAATAAATAGTAAGGTCAACACTATAGGGTTTTTAATTTGAAAAAAATAATAATGCAGTACATGAAACCATAGCACCGATGTGTATAGTACTTAATAGCACTGGAAAAAGCTCAAATTTGAAAAATCTTAGTCGTAAAATTCATTTCCACTATTTAGGTGCTATGGTCCCATGAAGCAGCCATGCTAACACTATATTGAAATTCTCCATTGTGGAAATAAAAATGTGCACCACTATAGGGTTTTTAATTTAAAAACAGTGATGCATTAGGTGAAACCAAAGCACTAGTGCATATACTACTCGATAACACTAGACAAATGTTAAATTTAAAAAACCATCATTCTTAAAATTCATTTCAACCATTTTCTATACTCCTATAAAGTATTGGTGTTATTCTTGTGTCAAATTTTCCTTGTGTGTAAAGAAACAGGGTGCACCTATATAGGGTTTTTAATTTAAAAAATAGTGATGCACTTAGGAAAGGGTTCGCACTAGTGGGACTACTCTTGATCACACTGAAAGATGGTTAAATAAAAAAACCAACTAGTTGTAAAAGTCAATTTTACCATTTGTAGTTTTGTAGACCTCTGAAGAAATGGTGTTACTCTTGCCTCTTGGAAGTGCACTAGCATGGATGCTTCCCTTGCTTTACATCCTTTCATCTGTTGCTCATTAAGTGGCTTTCAAATTTTTTCAAATGACCGTCAAATTTATTTTTCTCATTTACATGGAGGCAATGCCTCTTCGACAAGCAAATATATAGACAAATGTCTAGGTAATCTCTAAGTTTCTCCCTATTTTTTTCCTAGGGGAGTAGAATTGAAAATTAAGTAAAAAAATGCATTTAGTTCCATAAGTTTTGCTTGCACCAGTAACAATGAACCTTGTAAATTTATAGTGGGCATCATAAATGGGTGTGTTCAATTAACACATCGAAGTTTTGGTGGTGTTTTTGTTAAATTGAAACACATTGGAAAAATTTATAAATTCTAAGAGGGTCTCTATGGTAAAGTTACTTCCTAGTGTTTTTATTGTTACCAAACAAATCCCTTGCAAAATATTAAAAAATTATAGCTATCTCATGTACTGAGTTTAAAAATTAAAATAGGCAATATGTTTGTATATATGCATACCAAAATGGATAGATCAAATTAATGTATGCACTATGGGTACTCATTTCATATTTTTGTGACACACCATGTCTTATGTATTCATGTTTTTATGGTGCAATGAGGATGATTTTGTTTTTTAATTAAATGTTATATGTCCATATTTATAAACACATTTTTCATTTAACCCATGTCCTCTTTTCATAGAAAGTCCACTACTTATGAGTTCTAGGCTATGCACGATTTTGTAACAAAGTGGGCCAGAAATCATTATCGCTTTAAGGGAGACAATTTTTAAGTAATAAGCTTTGTCGCTTGATATGCTTTCAAAATATGAGCCATCAAAAGCTGAGAGAAGCTCTTCAATCTACTGATTTGGACAATTTGTGCACAACAAAGGCAATATTAAAGGCACTCTTTTTGGAGGCGGAAGCACCTCATAAGATTGTGGGATTTAATAGAAGGGCTTACCAGCAGAAACCACTTACAGTGATGGAGTATGACACCCCTCATCCCCATTGTATGGCCATTTGGAACCTCCACACAGATGATTGTCAAGTATTGAAAGATTTCATGTTCGAGGGCCTTAAGTTTCAACCACTGGCTTGCGGGGATTTCAACATGTTTGAATTCACTATAGATTTCCACATTTTTTACCCTGAGCACGATGAGGATGATTACAATGGTGGCCAGCTCCACGAAAATATTGCGAATGCCAAGGTTACTGATACACAGAATAGTGGTGCTTATTAGTTGACTCTTATGTAGTATATCATCACGACCGTAACTTATTTTCTGTAATTAATAATATTTTTTGTTTTTCCGAACTTTTTTTAGTGTTTTTACTCTACAAAGGTATATTTTAGTCACTAAATTCATTTGTGGCCAGTTTTCTAACACATTTACATTACAGTACAGTAACACATTTACATTACATTACAGTAACATATTTACATTACAGTGATGGAGTATCACACCCCTCATTCCCATTGTATGTCCCGATTGTATGGCTGTTTGGAACCTCCACACAGATGATTTTCAAGTATTGAAAGATAGACCGGCTATATATTTCGAAGATTTCATGTTCGAGGGCCTCAAGTTTCAACCACTGGATTGCCAGGATTTCAACATGTATGAATTCCCTATAGATTTCCACATTTTTGACCCTGAGCGCGGCGAGGATGATTACAATGGTGGTGAGATCGACGATAATATTGTGAATGCCTTGTGGAGGTTTGCCTTTATACCAATAGGTTGTGGTAAACATTACAACTCAGTAATTAGGATACCCAGGGTGGAAATTAGGGATTCTATAGAGGTGTTGTGATTTTTCCAACACCCCTCATCAAACGCAGCTCCGGGAATCGAACCTGGGTCCAAGCTCTGATACCATGTGGAGGTTTTCCATTACACCAAAACCAAAACCCGTAGGTTGTGGTAAACATTACAACCCAGTAACTAGGATCCCCAGGGTGGAAATTACGGATTATATAGAGGTATGGTGATTTTTCCAACACGCCCAAGTTTTTTTTCAGAGAGAAAAAACATAATATTCTTATATTGAGCCAATATAAAAAGGGACATATGATTCAGCACATAGGCTGGAATCATCGTCAAAATACATAAGGCACCGAGTGATCACAGCCGCAGATCAATAGTTATGAAAATAACAAATCAAAAATATATAATGTTGCAAATCAATCAAAATCATATAATGCTGACAATCTGTATGAGGAGCATATATAACTATAGATATGTACTAAAATGTTGAGGAGATAACATATAGTGAAGATTGTTCACAAATAAAAGAAACAAAAATCCTGTATACGATAAGAAAGAGCATCCATAGAAATCGTCAATGGTCCTTCACCCTTGTCAAGACATTCCTTCCTTGGATAATCTGCCCGCTTCGGTATTGTGTGAGCATGGAATGTGAGTGATGGAAGAACGATTAAGAAGATTCCAAAAATGTGAAGACCGAGCCAACCATCCCAAAAGATGGGGATATCCAATATAGCATGTACCATTGATATGATCAACCACAATTTTAGAATCCCCATATATGGCAAAGTCCCAAATGCCCAAAAAAGAACAAAAAGCAAACAACCCAGCTAAAGCTCTCACTTCAGCCAAGTTGTTTGTTCCGCTGCCACCATTCCATGATAACTCAAATTCCATGCTGTCATCTATAATAATGTGTACGCCGCACCCGCATTGACCAGACTGTTCTACCCCATCAAAAAAGGCCACTGGAAATGTGAAGGTAGGAGCATGTCCAACATGCTTGATGAGAGAAACCGATCCCTGTTCTCTCTTAGGCAAAAGATCATGAGTCGATAAAATATGAAACATGGAAGAGCTTAATAGGGCTTTTGACCCTTGGAAATTTTTTTCATTTCTCCACCTCCAAAAGAACCATATGGCAATGATGAACAGTGTCCTCCGTGTTTCATCTTGAGTTCCCCACCAAAGGTAAGCATCCTGTACTGAATCAAAAACATTGTGAGTAAAACCAAAATTAATAGACAAATCATACCAGATCTGTCTTGTAGCATGGCATCGGAAAAACATATGTTGTTTGGATTCTTCTGCAGCCTCGCACATATGGCAACGACTTGGGCCCTGCCAGCATCTACGTCTCAAATTATCCCATATCAAGTTCCGGTTGTTGAATACAAGCCAGGAAAATAATATCATTTTGAGCGGGCATCTTAGAGTCCAGTATTTCATTGGAAATATGGGCATGATATGCGGGTGACAGCTATATGACATAACACAGTAGATGTCACAAACGCGAGCTGACATTTTCTTTTTTTGAATGACCCAAACCAAAGAGTCTTGGCTGCCTGATTGAAAAATACCCAGACTGTGTAGAGAGCATGATATTGCATTCCATTCAGCACGCAGAGGGACCGGGATATGGAGATCCTGTGCCGTTTTCCATATCGGAATCGGGCCCTGCCAAGAGTGAATTAATTTGTCCCAAGTAAACCAACCTGACCTGTGAAAAAAGGATAGCAGATCATGAGGGATTATGAAATTGTATTGCATTCCATAAATAGAGTCTAAACCAATGTAGACGCGTGCTCCCGTGTTTAGTTTCTGAGTGAGTCGCCTAAAGAAGAAATGTTGAATCCGTTTGAAACCAAGCCAGACAGCAGAGCCATGACGGACCCCAAAACCTCCTCACCGATACCAATAGATGAGATCCTTGTCCTGTAGGTAGATGCGCCTGATAACCTTCCTCCAAAGACCCTCTCCAAAGAGTGATCTCATTAAGGATTTGCACAATAAAGCCTATCCAAAAAGACTAATGTCAAGCAGACCCCAACCGCCTCTATTTTTTGGCACAGTAATCCTATCCAGCTTTTCCAGGTGAATGTTAGGTGAATTGAACTTGCCACTCGAGATAAATTTTGCTATAATACGATTGATCGTTTTGATAATACCAACAGGAAGAGCATATAAATGAGCCCAGTAAACCGCCAACTGGGACAAAATGGCTTGGGTCAAGATATATCACCTTGCCAGAGAGAGAGTGTGATTTTCCCATACAGAGATCTTTTGGGAGAATCTGTCCAACATCCATGACCAATCCATGTTTGTATAACCATTTGCCTTCATTTGAAACCCCAAATATTTCATACCATCTTCCAACGGTTTTAGAGTAATACCAAGCAGGTCTGCAATCCATATAGCCATGTCAGTGTTGGTTCCAGTATGGTGTATAGATGATTTTTCTTTTTTAATAAATAACCCCGTAGCCCCCTGAAACCTGATGAGGATATCATTCAAGCATAACCAAGACATTCTGCACATCATGGCAAAAATTAGAACATTGTCCACAAATAGATTGTGTGAAACATGGATCCCCCTGTAAATCCGAATCGGTTTGCATCTATTTTCTACCACAACCTTATTGATCCATAGGCTGAGGGTATTCATAGAAAGGATGAATAAAAGAGGGGATAATGGGCATCCCTGGTGAAGGCCTCTTTCAACCGGAAAAAAAGATGTAGGAATGCCATTTACCAAAACAGAATAATGAACATTCTCAACACACGACATAATCCAATCAATAGCCTGTGGATTCAAACCTATTTTTGCCAATAAACAATGCAGGAAACCCCATTCCAAGCAATCATAGGCCTTTTGAAGATCTACATTAAAAATAGTCGCATCTAATGATTTTGTTTTCATCGAAAACATGACCTCTTGAGTAATGGCGACAACATCAAGAATGTTGCGGCCATGGAGAAAGGCATGTTGGTCTAGAGAGATAAAGGATGCCAGGGAAGGCTTAAGCCTTTCCGCAATAATCTTTGATATGATCTTGAAAGATATATTGCAAAGTGAGATTGGCCAAAAATCATGGAAGGATTCAGCATCACATTTTTTCGGAATGAGCGCAATCAGAGTATAAGAAGTCTTTTGATGAATCCGTCCAGATATCCGGGCTTCCTCCACCATCCGAATGAGATCATGTTTCAGGTGCTCATAAAAATGAATATAGAACTCAATGGTCCAACCGTCAGGACCAGGATTCTTGTCCTTACTAAAAGCTTTTAAAGTAGATAATAGTTCATCTTTTGTTATGGGCCGAAGAAGATCGACGTTTCCATCCACATCGAACATTTGAGGGGCCAGCTCGATACCCGAGAGAACGTCCTAGAAATTTCCCCCGATTTTCCTTCTATATTGTGAACTGAAATACCTCACTGCCTCAGTTGATATATCCTGTTGAGTTAGATAAAAACTGCCACTGCCATCGGATATCTTCCATATAGAATTCTTTCCTCTCCTGGCGTTTGCAGCCCGGTGAAAGAATTTTGTATTACGGTCGCCAGATTTTAACCATAAAGCCCGGATTTTTAGACGCCAAGTCGCCTCCTCCTGTTTTAGAAATAACTGTCTCCTGTGTTCGATTTCCAAAATACGGCACCTAATGTGAGGAGGAAAGAAGTCAAAACTGGTAGATCCAATAAGAAGGTCCAATTCCAATTGTAGATCATTCAACAATAGACGGTCCTTATTTTTTTTTATCTAACTGCCATCTCTTTGTAATCTATCTCAAATATACCATTTTATCCCTTAATGAAGGACAAAAGTCATAGGCGTCGTTTTCCAGGAACTTCTTAAGAGAAATTAAAATGAGATAATTGTAATCAGGATACTCCAACCAAGTGCGGTTGAATTTGGAAGGATATCCCAAACGAAATCCTGATTCCCACCACTTTAGAACAATGGGTCGATGATCTGATATGAAAGCCGATTCAATGTACGATAGAGGCATACCCAATTTATCAATGAGACTTGAATGAACCAGAAAACGATCAATCCGCTTTGCAATATAAACCGCCCCTGACCTGCCGTTATCCCAAGTAGGTAACATGATTGATGGAGGAATATCAATCAGGTATCTATTTAAAAAATCCATCCTTAGAGAGTCAGCCAACAGATCCCTTTTGCGGAAATTCCCCCAACATTCATTATCACCAAAAGTAAAATTCATGTCACCTGCAATAATCAGATTGCTAATACTGAAAAATGCCGAAGAAAACAATTGATCCAAGAAAGTTCGTCTGTCTTTATAGGGCGCATACATATTTAGGATGTTGAAAGGAAAATCAAGACCTCTAAAGGACGTCGAAATAAGAATACCAATAAAACATCTGTATGCAATGGCGCTGACCCAATCCGGATCCCATAGAACGACCAAGCCCCCAGATAGGCCATTAGCATCTGTGGCAGACATAAACCATGAGGGGAACATTTTGCGGAAGAAGAGATAGTATCCAGATAGGAATGCATGGTTTCCTGGATCAGAATAATCTTGGGCTGGTTGGACAAAAAGAGCTCCCTGAGCGATGCAAATTTAGGGTAGGCGCCCAATCCCCGGATGTTCAATGAGATCATGAATGAAATTTTGAAGATTCCCCAGCCAGGCATGCTCTAAGAGGTTGTATATCAGATGAGTCAACAATAGGAACATCCACAAGGCTAAGATTCCTAACGCTGGACAGCGAAGCGATGGACCTACCTCTGAAATGTCTGCTACCTCGGCATGATTCTTCCGGAAAGTAATATTCCTGGCAGAGGAAGGACTAATAAAGGGAGAAGAAGAACCAAGAGGTTTATGAATAGTCAGAGGCCCCATATCCAGAGATTTATCACCAAGAATATGATCAATGTCGGAATCCAATAAATTGACAGGAGATGATTCCGAGGAAAAAAGCGGGGCGGCATTGATCAACGGCTCTTTACCCTTGAGGGGCAAGGGTCCCGAGTCAGAGATGATGAAGATATATGAATCGGGATGGAGCCAATAGTAACCTCAGCAATAGGGATGGGGGACAGAGATGGAACCGCATCGCAATCCACAGGTTCAGGAGGGACCAAGAAAGTGAAAGCGGATGGCGGGTCAATAAAATTTCCCATATCGGAAGCATTATGAGCCATAGGAAGAGGATCATCATGAAGGGGAGGCATCGATTGAGAGGGTGGGACCCCAAGTGAAAAGGAGGCTGATAAACTAGCCGAGGATGGAGAGAGCATATCATCGCGGGAACAATGAGGAGCGTTACGGGGATGAACTGAAAGAGAGTCGGATGGTCGATTTTTAAAACGTCGACAATGGTCAATAAGATGACCAGTCCTGTGATAGAAAGAACAACAAAACGGAATCCCCCAAAAATCAAGTCGCTGACGAAAATGAGTGCTGCCCCATCCGATATCAATATGTTCAGGATAGCCTCCTTTGAAGGCCTTCTCCACAAGAATCCAAGCAATCCTCTTATCTTTTTCGCCACAGCACCAAGGATCCACGTATATAAATCTACCAATGGAATTCCCAATCACAGAAAGTGCCTCAGCAGTCCATAATTCCAAAGGGAGATTTGGAAGTTTCACCCAAATCAAGCAGTTTGTAGGGGTATTCTTTAGTGGATCAAAACCAAGATACCATCGGTACAGAGCAAGAAAACTCCTGCCACATACCCAGGGACTTTTGAATACCAGCTCCAGATCAGCCGCTTTGAGAAAATGGAAACAGTACGAGTCTTTCATAAGACAGGAAATAACCAGAGTATATCCCACCAGTGGTTTCCATCTCTCGTTGAGCCAGGTTCTCATACCCACATCATCCATAACAGGGAAATGCCACTTACCAATCAATGCAAGCTGTTGCAGGCTATCAATACGCTCAGAGAGGATTGAACAATCAAGAGAAATAGCCGAAGGGGGAGCAGTCGTTTTAACATGAATCTTAGATTTGTGATGAACAGCCTTACGGAGAGAATGACATACCCCCTCGCCAGCAGAAGGCTTGATTAACATATCGTCCAGGGTGGCATGCCAACCATCGGACGTCTTGGACTTCGCATGGGACTTTTCCACCAACAATGTAGCCTGAATCAGAGCCTCCGTGGCCGAGTCCGATCCATCCTCCATATAATGAGACAAGACCCGAGGACCAGAAAATATACAACCAAATAAATAAGGGATACGAAAGTACCGTGGTTGATGGGCACCCTGCCCGAAACAGGTATATAACAACTGGAGAATAAGACTAAAAAAGGATAGGCAAGATCTAGAAAGTCCCAAAAAATCAGAAAGTACCAATCCTTGTAGACTCTAGATAACAGATGACGTCAGAATAGCTAAAGATCTGTCATCTAGAAGAGAACCGTATAAGGAAAGAAGGAATGATGACAAGAGAGAGCCGTAAAAAAAAGCAACAGAGAGAAAGAATTCAATGAGACTGGACAGAAGGTAAGATATGTCAGATAGAGGACGTGGATAGGTCTAGACGTTAAGAGATGAATTTGAAAAAAACCACGTAAAACCTGAAAACCGGAATCTTGTTACCACCCACATCCAAAGCCGATGGCTGGAGCAAGGAAAAACCAGAGTGGCCTATCCAGATGGGAAATCCTTGCAGTCAATGCAACAACAATACAACGCAAAGATACACCACCAGTGACCAATCCTAATCCGGATATCAGAGCAAGGTTTGTAGATTAAGAAAGAGCTCTTCAATTTTAGAAGGAGTTCCCTGAGGACCATGCTGGAACATGCAAATCAAAGAAGACGGAATATCATCCAAACCCAGAGAAAAAGCACTACATAGATGCAGTACTTCCCTCAAAAACAATAATGCAATGATGTAATGATCCGAGAACCTCCAAATGATGGACAAGATATTACAGGAATATAAAACTCCCTCACAAAAGCTTGAACAGAAAACCACTGGGAAGCATAAAACCAGGAATGGGTACTCAAACCATTCCTCTAGCCCGTCGCATGTGAGGAAACAAAGAGATTCTTCTAGGCCAGAAAGCGTCTCCCTATCATATATGCTAGGAGGAGAGCCGAAAAGACAATAATCAAAAAGTTCAGAATTCTAAAGGCCACAATAATAAAGATTAACCATTCAGTGATAAGATTGCTCGTGGAAGATGACCCAGAAGAAATCATGGAAGACCATGAACCAGACAGATAATCTCGAGGCAAGACAGATAAAAAACCGATTATGTGAATCTTAAAGCAGATCCGTTAACATCCCAAATTGCATAACTTTTAACAAAACCATAAAACTAGATAACTAGAAGAGGAAAACCGAGACCTCACCTGAAACCGGAGAGAGCACCAGTGTGTCGAAGGAAAGCCAACCTCCAACACAGAGAAAACCATAACCCATAGAAAATCGATTAAAACTCAGAAAGCATTAGCGAGGTAGATAGCAGAGAAATGTATGAGCCACGGAGCAAAAGAAACTGTAACCTATTGGAAAGACCAGAATATAACGAGGATAGTCGAGAAGATTATGAGCTAGAGACGTGGCGATGAAGAAAATGCATGCAGTGCATGAAGGTTAGCAGAAAGGCACGTCGCGTTACCCCCGGATGCAGAGGTATGGTAAGGAAAGCTTACCCAAGACTCTGTGACCGTCCAGAGAAACTTATGGCAGTCTGTGATTGGTAGAAAAAGGAAAGGTCACACCTGGTTGGCTGCAATGGCGGCTCCTCCACTTCACGTTCCGGATCTCTCCCATACTCTCGTTGAATAGTGGAGGAAATGTAATGGAATTGGAACACGCCCAAGTTGGTGATACACAGAATAGTGGAGGAAATGTAATGGAATTGGAAGTAATGTCAAAGGAGTACCGTGTGTTTTTGAAACAGCATGCGGTTGCATTTCCGAAGAACCTTCTTTCTCGAGGGGTTTATCGGGATGGAAGTTCTGCATATGGACCTGAGATTACAAGCCAATTCTATATCAATGACATTATCTACTTCCGTCTCTGGGTAATGCTTGCTATCAGGGATGGAATTTGATGCCATAAGGGCACTGTGATGACAGAAACTGCGAGTTTCCATTAGATGTTTCAGAGTTAGAAATTCCCATGGTTCAATATATACTCCAACGCTCATCTCATTAAAACCATTTACCAAATTCGAATTCAGATTCGAATTCGAATTCGATACGATACGGAAAAAATTTGACTCTATAAAATTCAATACAGAAAAGATTCGACACTATACATCTTATGAACACTTATATATATATATATTTATTAGATATATATATTTTAAATTTTAATGAAAATATAAAAGCTGTATAAGTTGATTTTTTTCCAAAATAGAAGTTACTTTTTTTATGTTTTATATAGAGTTATTGATTTGCAATCAATTTTGTTATTTTATAATTTTCTTGTAAGGTAGAATTATCTTTTTTCTTAATTGCAATTTTGCCTTTCATAAAATTTTCTAATTTAGAATTTACAATTTTTTTATTTTTTTCTACAAAATTATATATATATTATATATATTATATATAATATTTATTATATATATAATAATAATATATATTATATATATATAATATTTATTTTTTTATTATTATTTTTTTTTTTCGATAAAATTATCAATTTGGTAAGATAGAAATTATCGATTTTCTTTCAGTTTTTTCTACTAAGAAATACCAACTTGCTTAATTTATTATGTGATTACAGAGGCTTGAATACGAAAATAACAATTTGCTAATTCTTCTAAGAAAATTTATAAAAAGTAATTGATCTTAGCATTAGCTTTGGCTTTCTACATTATTTCAATTTTCCACCAAGATTACCTAGTTCCAATTTCCAAACTTGTTCATACTTTTAAATTTATATGCTTACCCACCATCTTCTAAATTTATAAAATATATTTAAACAAGGTTTGAAAATCTCTTAATTTGAAAAATTGTTATATATTTACTCAACCATGTAGATTTGTATAGATCAAACTTCAGATCTATTTATGGTATACCTTCAATATGGCCATTGTTCTGTGTAATGAAATATAGGCCATTGTTTGGTGTAAGGAAGGCCATTGCGTATTCATGTTGGCGTGTGGAACATGTTAAAAGAAGAAGTAGGAGAGTAACGAAGAACTGGAGCAGGTGATTTTAACAAAAATGTAACACCGTACCGAATTGGAATTCTCTGAATTAATCGCCATACCGAACTGAACTCATGAATTAACGTATTTTTATCGCCGATATGGACGAACTTGGTAACTATGATTAAAAAAGCAAAATCAGACACTTATTTTTGTTATTTGCGGATGTGATTGTTTTAGGAAAAATCAGAGTTTCTTATTCGTGGTTTTCCAGGACGTGGCCGTTTTAAAGTATAGTATTGCCACTTTTAATGAGAAAAAATATTTTCCATAGGTTTATTCCAAGGATTTTTTAATTCAAAATTTCATTATTTTTTAATTTTACTTATCGTAATCTATTTCCATTTCATTATTATTGAATCTTTACATGAATATTTGGTTTTTGATAGAATTCTATTTAGTGTAACTTATCTTTTTTGGATTGCTTCAATATATAAATTGGTTATTAAAGAAATTTTAGATATTAAAGTGTGTTATTGTAAGTACTTGGAGATAGACTATTCAAACGAGGATTTGGTTGCAGATATAAATTCATAGTTTCTAAAGGGAGTTTTTGTTCAATGTACTTGTTTAGTGGGTTATCTGATGTTCCAATTATTATCCACTTCCTATTAAGGATATGATGTTTCAATTACAAACCATTTCTTATTAATGTTTACATTTATTCTTCAAAGTTTATGTTTAGTTCTAGCAATAACTATTGTTCATTTCTTTGTTCTTTGTATTATTAAAACTATAGATGATTTTGGTTCATTGATTGACTTGTTGTTTTCATATTCTAAATTACTTTAGTTTTCAAATTTTCAAATCTAGTTCTAGGTGTGAGAGATTAGTTATAATAGCAGAAATCCACCCCGTTTGTCTCATAACAATACTATATCAGAGTTTCAATTGTAATGTATATAATAAATTACATGCATACACATACCCATGGAACACAAGCAATGATGACAGTAGTGTTCTTTGCATCTAAGAAAGATCAAAGGAAAATGCACTTGGTAAGGCTCAAGATGCTATGGTTGTGTTATGGGTGTGTTGCTATCTCACCCCAATCCTTCTACCTAGTTCTTTCAAACCTCGGATTTTGAGATTAATGTCTTAGGTTGATGCTTAAGTAGTCAAGTCTATTTGTCCCTACTTCTTGTAGCCCAAGAGCTTGATCCAAGTCAAAGATGCCTTAACATGGTTCCTAAATAACCAAAAGCATCTCAACCAACAACAAATTTCTTAATCTCACACTATTTTCTATACACTCTATATATAACAATATAACTATATTTAAAAAGTAAAATTATTTTGTGTGAGGTCCTCTTTATACATTAATCTAGAAATGGGATTTTTAAGACAATATTAGAGAAAATTTTTGGGTAGATTGTTTTAACTTGAGACAAAAAGAATATTTGTGTATTGTCTTAAATAGTGTCAAATTATTGTCTTACAAAATTGTCTGTATAAAGTCAATATATAAAAAAAGCATTATTGTGTTAGGAGGCAATTTCAATTTTATGACACAATATTTGATATTAAGTACATAATGTCTTTATAGAATAATATGTCTTTAATCATAGCTACAATAAAAGTTTATGTTCAAACGCAATACAATATCACTTTTGTCTCTTTAGATACAATATAAAACAATGAATCTAGCTAAATATCTCATCATTGAAATAAATCAATATAAAAATTATCTAATTAAAAATAAACTAAAATATCATTCATTAATTCATGTTAAGCTACAATGGAATTGAACCACCAACCTCCCCCGAGTGCTCTTCCATTAACATAGAACCCTTTAAATAATTTCTTGAGGAGTTATGGTAGTCCTTGAAATTGCATATATGCTCATTTATTAAAAAAGAAAAATCACTCCCCATAATTTACCATGGTAATAAAAAAGCTAGCTAAGTAATAAAGCCTTTTGGCATATATCATGGACTTGAAAGAGTGAAATGCTACAATCCTCATAATACCCTTTGAAACATTATGAATTGGGACTTTTAAACCAATGTTATATTTTCAACAATTTACTTTTAAATAATTGTATATGAAATGCATTACATACAAGCAAATGCCACATCCAATAATAGATTTCTTCACAAATAGGAAAATATTAGTTAGTGGGACTAAAATATTCATGTTCATTTTCTCATCCTCTTATAAAAAGCAAAAAAATTATTAGGACTATTTTCAAGATTTATCAAGTTCTTAGCCCCAAACAGAAATAATGTAGTCATGAGAGATAACATACTAGTGCTTGTATGAAGCTTCAGGTATATTTCATCCATGTGACCTCTTCCTCGCTCTTTACTTAGCCTATGTCGGAGGGAATGAGGAAGTGAACCTTAAACAAGAGATACTTGTAGTTTCATTTTTCTTTGAGTGCCAATCTAAGTGAGCAATTTTTTTTTTTTTTTGTGTTTTTTGAAGAAAGGATAAAACTCAAGCTTGACAAAAGTATAAACTTATTTGAAAACCAAAACAAAACATTACTTATTGCAATTTCTAGGAAAATTTAATAAGTCCATACTAGCTATACATATGGCATATAAGTAGTGTGTCTAGTGAGAGGTAAAAGCCTCATTGTAGTGTAAATATATTAAAATAGTTGATAGGTGATGCATGCAGTAAAAAACAATGAGGGTATATACCATTTGATCCAACAAAGCAAAAGAATAATATTAAATCACATTAATGAAGGTAGTGAACTCACTCAATACCATCTCACACTTGTTTTCAAATTATTTCATGCTCATATTAGAATTGTATGATTGAAAATCAACTAAAATTGGTGCATGAGTTGCACCATTTTCTAGTTTAGACTATAGAAACATAGACAAATTAAATCGAAACCATAATTATTCAAAAATTCAAATAAATGACAGAAACGTAATTATATGCATATCATCCTAGGATGACCAATTTATATTGATAGTGTATGTAATCATCCATTGGAGAAAACATACCAAATCTATCCTAAGATTGGTTGTGAAGAAATATGTTTGGACAAAATAGAATGTTGTACCTTTTTTATCGCTATAAGCTCTTGTTTTTAATAAGCTATTGATTTAAATTCATTTTATGAATAATTATGTGAAACATCTTTCTTTCAATTTTATTTTTTTTAGAAAATCTTCATACAAGAGTGGCTTGGTTAGTTTCATTTGGTGGGTTTTATAGTGAAGTATTATATTTATGAATTTACTTATTATAATGAACTAATTCATTTGTTATGAGTAAAGGTTGGAAATTTCAAACTTATATCAAACGCTGGGAAATGTAAAAATTCTAATTTGGAAATTACCTAAATATCAAGTTGGGCATTTGCATTCCGTTCCCTAGTTGTACAATTAGAGACCAAAAGTCACATCAAAATTTTCATCAAGTCTTTGAAATTATATATACAAAATATTTATGATCCCATTAGTAAACAAGGCAACCACTAGGCCCAAATTATCTAATGGAAAATTTCAACAAAATACAATGGTCTAGGCAAGTGTCTAAAAATAGTGGGAGTAGGAAAAACTAATTCAATTGTTGTATCCCATGTATGAGTTAGGAATAAGTTTTCTCAGACATAAACCTTTGCAAATTCTATTAGCTCCATAAATATGATGATGCAAGGCTGGCCTGCAATAACCAGGATCTTTCTTCATTCATGCATATAAAAGCATGCACCTCAAATAATTTCCCAATTCCATTTCAACACACAACAATTTTCAACACATGTGCGCAAGCTTATAATTTCACATTCCTCGCAAATTCATATTCTACCATTTACTGCAGAAATTTTTTTCAATCTGATGAGAATTCAAGTTAAGCAATCTAATGAGAAGCATGTATCAATCAGATGGATATGCACAAAAAAATATGAGAATAATTAATTAAGAAATAAAATATTTACAAGAGAATTCATGGCCTATTCATGGCCTCTCATTCTTCATTCTCACTCCTTCTCTCTGATGAGAGCTTTAGCTGCTTCATTAATTTATAATAATAATGGATATGTACATAAAGGATAGATAGAGCTTATCTCCTAGAAAAAGCAAGATTTTTCCTTTTTTACACAATGACTTAAAGCTTGAAGCTTTATTCCCTATTTTGTTATCCTAATTTTAACTGAAAAATCATAGCAATCCTATCCCAATCCTTTTTTTTTCTAACTATTCCCTCATTATCTTTATTTTCCTATTATAACAACAAAATACTAAAAATTATCACACCCCCTCTTTATTCCACATTTACAAATGAGGATGGTCTTGATGCTCCTGCATCATACACCCAACCTTAAAATTAATCATGATCTCCTAATCATGTTTTCAGATCTGTGTATGCCTGGATCCCACACCTTGTGCTGCAAGTTTCCATTTGCCGCTGCTTTTGTCTCTTGTTTTTCTCTAGGTCTCCACACCTTATGTTGCATCGCTCCACTAGCTGCACTCTTGCAATCTTCTGATGTCTTCTTCTTGCTGCTTCTCTTTTGTTTCACTGCTCCTGGTCTCTTCCGGGATTCCTTCATCATCATTTGCCTCAGTAGTTCAATTTATTTGTCTAACAGATTTTCTCCAGCATCTTCAATAAGACCTGTATTCATAAAACAATTATTAGAATAAAAATCATAAGGCATCAGTGCCTCTTCTGTTGCTATCAATGTTGTCTCAGCTGTCACTATGGATGTTGCTGTCGCTGTCGCCATAGATGTTGCTACCTCCCAAACTTCTTGTCCCTCTGCAACATGCTTTGGCTCATCACCTTCAATTTCATCTGCAACTTCATCTGCAACTTTTTCCTCTGGTTCAAATGTCTCCAGCAAATATTTCAGCGCATAAGTCCTCTCTCTCTCCAACTCTCTTCTCTGGAGATCTAGTTTTCTATACAACTCAACAACTTCATTAGGTGTAGATCTTGGAAACTTCACATAACCTTTTATACCTTCAACAACTCTTGAGCAATCATCAGCTGGTCCAACATTCTAATTAGACTCTTCCGTCTTCATTTTCTCATCATTGATCTGAACAGCTTTCAGATTCAACTCTTCTTGGACAGATTCCAAAGCTTTTTCATTTCCCTGTACTTTACCTGCAAACATGCACAATTCATTAGTCTTTAAATCACAAGACTTTTTAGTCTTGACTGCTTCCTTCAACACTTCCCTTTGATGAGATCTGCATGTGGAATCTTCTAATTTCATCTCTCGCGCAAGAACTCTAAGTTCCTTTTTCAACAAGGCAATGAGAATTTGCCTCAACCTCCTCTACAATTTTCGCCAAACCACTCTCTTTCCCTTCAGTGGAAAGATCCATTTTCCTTTCTTCTTTTCCCGCTCTTGCAGCCGTTTTTCCAGTACCTGTAATTGTGCCTTTATTTCTGCAATCTCTCTTTCTCGAACTCCAACAGTCACCTCATCTCTGTGGCATTTATCTGAACCTCTTCCTCCTCTATAAGAACTTCCTCTGCCTCTGGCAGACTGCTTCCTTGTGAGTTTCTC
Source organism: Pinus taeda (assembly GCA_000404065.3). NCBI lineage: Eukaryota > Viridiplantae > Streptophyta > Pinopsida > Pinales > Pinaceae > Pinus > Pinus taeda. The sequence continues at coordinate 98,524 of APFE030511994.1, forward strand.
ACTCAGCATGAGTTGCACTAGCCTCTGTAACAACAATCTCTCTTGCTGCAACTTACCTCACCAATCCTTCCCTCCGAATCTAGCCTTTTGGTAAGTACTTGGTTGACTGCCTCTCGAACCTCTTGAGCACTCCTTTGCTCTCTCTAGGCTATCTCTTCAACTCACCTTTTTCTTTAGGACACTGCACTTGTCCTCCTTATCCAGCCTTCAGCTGAATGCCAGGTTCACTGCCACCTTCTCTGCAACCATAAACTTCATTTACAAATTTCAAATCAGAAAAATGATCTCACCTCTTAAGATCTTACCTGATCTTGTCTTCGTTCCACTTCTGCAATATTCTTCACTTGTGTAGTTGCATATCAGATCCGGTCTTCCTCTCAATCAAAAATACACTTCAGTTCTTCAAAAAAAAACATAACAAACACTCTTCTGAAAACAGAGCCAGGCTCTGATACCACTTGATGCAAGGCTGGCCTGCAATAACCAAGATCTTTCTTCACTCATGCATATAAAAGCATGCACCTCAAATAATTTCCCAATTCCATTTCAACACACAACAATTTTCAACACATGTGCGGAAGCTTATAATTTCACATTCCTGGCAAATTCATATTCTACCATTTACTGCAATTTTGTTTTTCAATCTGATGAGAATTCAAGTTAAGCAATCTGATGAGAAGTGTGTATCAATCAGATGGATATGCACACAAAAATATGAGAATAATTAATTAAGAAATAAAATATTTACAAGAGAATTCATGGCCTATTCATGGCCTCTCATTCTTCATTTTCACTCCTTCTCTCTGATGAGAGCTTTAGCTACTTCATTAATTTATAATAATAATGGATATGTAAATAAAGGATAGATAGAGCTTATCTCCCAGAAAAAGCAAGATTTTTCCTTTTTTACACAATGACTTAAAGCTTGAAGCTTTATTCCCTATTTTTTATCCTAATTTTAACTGAAAAATCATAGCAATCCTATCCCAATCCTTTTTTTTTTCTAACTATTCCCTCATTATCTTTATTTTCCTATTAAAACAACAAAATACTAAAAATTATCACACCCCCTCTTTATTCCATATTTACAAATGAGGATGGTCTTGATGCTCCTGCATCATATGATACTAGAAAATTATCAAGAAACATATCTTTTGAAACTCTTTTATTCTCATGTTATTTGGAAAATATGCACTCAAGGCTTGCACGAAAAATCCCAAACAAAAGGAACTTCCAAAGTAAAAAGTCTTATTTCCTAAAGTCTCACAATTGAAAATTAGCACGAAGTGATTGTGTATTTCATATATCTTATTGAAAACATATGTAGAAATCATTTCAATGAAGAAAATTTGTTTTTATAGAAAAGAATGTACTTTCACATTTTCAAGGGATGAGAAACATGTCAAATATAAAACAAGAACTAGCCAAATTAAAAGTGATGAGAAGTTTTCGTAATTACTTCTTAATACAGTTAGTCCATAATCACATAAAAACTCCAAGCATTCTTGTTTACTACCATTGAAAATAATAGGAAAATGAAAACCTTAAGAGCCTTAGGTTCCTGTAGGGATCTCTAAAATAACATTAAGAACTATTAGAAAATGCTAAATTAAAAAAAATTAAACCCAAATAATAAAAAAAAACATCATGTATTTCTTAATAGTCATGCTACCTACCATTTGTATATTTTGATATCTAATTAATCATGTGTTTCTCAATGTTAACTTTTCATAAAAAAATATTGATAACATTTGAAATTGAATCAAAATGAAACTCTATTGCATTAAATGAACAAATTAGTCATCTCCAACACCAAAGGGATGTCTCTCTAATGTGACAAGAATGAACATCTAGTAGGTCAAATGTAGGATCCATGCAAGACACATAGTGATCCGAATGGAAAATGGCATCAACCCATGGTATTCATTCACCCATGGAATTTACCCATGTTTTTGTAAGTGGCATCCACTCATGGTATTTATCCACCCATGGTATTGTAAGTGACATCCTCCCATGGTATTCATTCACCCATGGTATTTGCGCATAGGTGGATGTCACAATAATCCGAATGGAAAATGACATCAATCCATGGTTTTCATCCACCCATGTTATTCATCCATCCATAGAATTTACCCATGGTATTGCAAGTGGCATCCACTCATGGTATTTATGCACCCATGGTATTGTAAGTGACATCAACCCATGGTATTCATTCACCTATGGAATTAGTCATGGTATTATGACATCCACCCATGGGATTCATTCACCCATGGAATTGTTCCGTGGTATTGTAATTGAAAAATATTATAAGTAACAAGTTGCATTTTGTAAAAGACAGATTGTCCACCACAATGTAGTCCTTACAGTTATTATCTATTTTAATAAACAAAATCTTTATGGTTTTGTTTATTGGGCATTCTACTCTTTTTCTTCTGGCTATTTCGTTTTTTCAAATCTTAGGGGCCTTCCCCCCAAGATCCATTCAATATTTTAGATCTTGAGGGCCTGCCCCCCAAGATCCGAATTAGTGGTATGAGAGAAGGTTACAATTCCATGGAAATGAGGGTTTCATGCATATTTCAGTTTCAAATTTTTGCAACAATATTCAACAAACTTCAGGCACATGCTGCGACCTCCACAGAGCACTTTCTTGGGCCAAGCAGGAAGAATTTTTCTTTTTCCATTTTTTTTGCAGGATTTGTTTTGGGCGGTGAGTTTGTATATGAGATATGAAACATTTGCTACAATATTTACAAAAAAAAAATAACAGATTTGGATTCCTTGCGAAAAATTATCAAAATTCAAAAAATAAAATCGGCCAAATCGGAGTTTGGATGAGGGAGATATCATTGACTTAAAAGTAGCTATGTTGTAGAATTTTTTTCTGATGACCATTCGTGGACGATGACTCTCCTATCATTTTTTGAATTTTTTGTGCAGAATTTCAGAAAAAGGATTGTAGATCTGAGCTCCTCTTGAAAAATCATCCAATTTAAAAAAAAGGGTCGAATCGGAGTTCAGATGTGGGAGATATCGCTGATTTAAAATCAATTATTTTTTTCAGAACTTTTGTGATGGTGGAAAAATTGCACTGCGAATATGAGATTCTAGAATGTCCAGATAAGGATTTCCAACACATGGGAAGATGCAAAATGGTCCTTCTGCTTCCAAAAACATGCTATAATAAATCTTCTGAGTTATATTGACCGAGTTTTGTTTATTTTATTTTTGGAGCAACATTCGAAGCGGGTTCCCATTGGAGACGTGTCCTCCCACCCTAATTTAGTGGGCACTTGCTTCACATTCATCGGTTTCAACATAGTAGCATTCGGCTTAGGTTATTTGGAGACGTGCCCTCCCGCCCCAGGCTATGTAGGCACCTGCTACTTCATCAACAACCAACATCATGGTTATGGGTCAACTGCATAAAATCCTTGTCATCGAAGTCTATTTGCTAGGTTGCACACTTTTAGTTTCACAGTTGGTCACAAGAATTATAGGGTATTTCTATCCTCGGATCTTTGCTTGTCATGGTTATGGGTCATCCACAAAACCCACACTTCATCAAAGTCCATTTGCTAGTCCGCGCACTATCAATATCACAGTTGATTACTAGTATTACTGGGTATCTCTATCCTCGGACCTTCATTCATCATGGTTATGGGTCATCCACAAACCCATACTTCATCGAAGTCCATTTATTAGGCCGCACACTGTTAGTGTCATAGATGGTCAGAAGAATTACAGGGTATCTCTATCCTCGGATCTTCGTTCATCATTGTTATGGGTTAACCAAAAAACTTATTATTGGAGGAAGTGGAATCAGGATATTCGATAACGAATTTGAGGAAATGAGACCAACTCAATTGCCATATTTAAAAACATTTCTCCCAAACTGAAAAGATTTATCATCTTATTAGAAACAAATCCAAGTTGAAAAGTACGGGGAGCCTTGACAGAGAAATTGAAGGAAATATAGAAAGGGATTCTAATCATATAAAAGGATGGTTTCTAGTCATATGAAACATATTACTTGAAACATATTTATTGACTCTTCTGTACTAGTGGCATTAAATGCTTCTTCTGTATCTTCTTCCTCTTCTTCCTTATCCCAATAGTTGGGAGTGCTCATGTCAATTCTGAATTTTGGGATTTCTTTTGCTTTTTTCTTCTGCCTTCTTCTGTCTTCTATCTTCTTTTGTAGCCTTTTCAGACTGTCGCTCTTCATATAGTAGTCTAAGGTTTGCATTAATCAAGTCTGATTGCCCACGCAAATCATCAAAGACATCTTCGGCATGTGTGCAAAAGTAGTAAGATAGTTTCGTATCTAATAGACTTGGTAAAGATCAGTAGGATTTTTGGAATTATGTTCGAGGAGTGGTGCATAATCAGCTTTGGTGGGTGGCTGTCTAGATTGAGATGAAGAAGTACAAAACTTTGTTTTTGGTGGCCATTTTCCACCTTTGACATATCTATGGTTGGCATATTGAAATTCTTCTAGACGGGAGAAATTAGAAACTTAAGATTTTTGGTCTTTCTGTACAGATTATTGGTTTGAGTTTGTTTTCAGAAGATGAGATTAAAAAATTCAAAAAATATTTCTCCAAGTCTGTTTTGATTGGAATAGCTTCTAATTCCAACATTTGAGCTCCTGTATATACGCTGAGGGCAAAGTCTATTCCTCCAATTAATTGATAATAATTCAATGCTTTAAGGATCAAAATCAACAAAGACCTCAAGAAATAGAACTAGAAGAATGTCTATAAGCGATGGTCGTGTGTGTATATTACCCGATAGATCTTCAATACCCTAACCAATTTTTATGCCACAAAAACATGTTTTACCAGCCATTCCTGAAGCTGACCACCCATCGACCAATAGTTGCAAATCTTTTTCATGAAATGTATATAGTCATCCTTCAAAAGAAACCACTGTATCTATTCCATCAGATCAGTTGTATATTCCTGAAGAAAAACCATTTCTTGCTTTCAATAAAATGTTCAGAACCTATGTACCTAATTTCTCCCCTATAGAAGAATTTCAATATGCCAACCATAGATATGTCAAAGGTGGAAAATGGCCACCAAAAACAAAGTTTGTACTTCTTCATCTCAATCTAGACAACCACCCACCAGAACTCATTGTGCACCACCCCTAGAACATAATTCCCAAAATCCTACTGATCTTGACCAGGTCTATCAGATAGGAAACTATCCTACTACTTGTTGTGCACATGCCGAAGATGTCCTTGATGATTTGGATCGGTAATTAGACTTGATTAATCCAAACCTTAGACTACTATATGAAGAGCAACAACCTGAAAAAGCTGCAAAAGAAGAGAGAAGAAGAAGAAGACAAAAGAAAAAAGCAAAGCAGAAAAACATTTTACTTCAAAGAAAGATATTATGAATCTCAATCAAGTAGCCTCTAAATTTCCTTGTTTTATCTTACCTTCTATAAAAAATCAGAAAAAAGCTCATGTATTGAAAGAAGTCTCAAAATACCCGAATATTGAAAAATATTTATATACTGCAAATTCCAGTGGACCGTATATTCTTGATTTAGATAATTCATCCAATCCTGAAGAGTCAATCACGATATGGATTGGTGCTTTGCATCAAATGTAGGTCACCACAAAATTAGATAATTTTTCTATCATGTTCCTCACCGAAAAAAGAATGGTCGGCATTGTATATGATTGGTGGATAGGACCTTCAGATGAAGAAAGAAGAGCTGTCATGGAAGCAGGACTGGCCACTCTAGAGCTTCTATTGAAGACACAATTTGTACCCAAGCCAGTAGATGAGAAAAAACAGTTGCTCACAAACTTAAGCCGAGTGGAATTAAAGGATTTAAAGTATCTTGATCAATTTGGTAAAGATTTTATGGAAAAAGTCTTTAAAGCAAATATTTCCAATGACATTGCTAAAAAAATTTCATTTTTATCCAAGCTTCCTACTAATTTAGGATATCTTATCATGAAAGATCTAGATGTCTAGAGTAAGAGAATAGATCAAATCTATTGGGTTGATCTTCTTTTTAGGTGTACAGAGAAAGTAATATATCTATGCTGGCGAAAGAAAGCACATGATATTACACCTAGTTCAGAGGTATGCAAAACAATGCTGCCCTTGAAACCTTTTAAAAAGAAGAAGAAAACAAAGAGATATGGAAAGTTTCGACCCAAAAGAGTCTCCAACCCTAGGACGCCTTTCCGAAAATTTAAATTTTTAAAAAAGAGAAAGAACCCAAGAAACAACAACTGTTGTTTCATCTGCAAGCAAGAAGGCCACTTTGCACGTAAATGTCCTAATAATTCCTCTTCGAAACTAAAAGCTTGTGTTGACATCGAGGAATTTCAAGATGATTGGTCTTTAGTTTCTTTAGAGGATGAAGTTTCTGATGTATATATTTTGACAGAATCCTCAGAAGATGAAGATAATAGCCATACCACTATACAAAAGATGAATATTTGTCCCTCTTGTTCAGATAGTGATTTTTTTGAAGAATTGCATTATAGTGATCTAGTAGATGCAAGTGAAACTGAAGAAACAGAAGAAACTATAGATGTTTCAGAAGATGAGTCAGCTTCCGAGAGCTTGCCATAAGGCAGTAAGCAGCCAATCCCAAAACTTCCTGAAATCAATTATTTTTGTCCATACCAAAAGAAAACTGCTACTTCTACCAGTTTCACAATCCTAGATAATAATCGACTGGAAGAGCCTACTCTCTTCAAAAAAATTATTAAACTAATAGTCTTATTTATGTTCCAGTAGAAGTCCAAGCCCAAAATGAATGGATTAGTGTTGACGCATTCATAGATACTGGAGGTTCTAATAATCTAGCTCGTCCATATTTATTTAGGTCTCTTTGGAAGCCTCTCCAGAATATTCTTGTGTCTAAAAACATTGGAGGTCCTGTTCACTTAACACATTATGTTGAAAACATCAGTTTAAAAATTAGGGGGAGTATTGTTAAGATCTCTGCTATTTAGCATTTTGATCCATCTGCAAGTTTAATGCTTGGCATGAATTTTATCAACTCTGTGCTCCGAGTCACCATCAGCGAAGATAAGCTAATAATCAACTTAAAAAAAGAAGGCTATTGCTATTCCTAGATTATATTTAGCAAATTCTGAGGCTAGAAAAGAAAATAGCCAAAAGAAAGTTGGAGCATGTAAACTTCTTAAAGATTCTAATAATTGGAAAGAGGTTTTACAACTATATGAGCAAAGAATAGAGTTAAAGAACAAACAAAAGGCTTGTATTGACACAAAATGGTCTGATGAGCAGATTGCTATACATAATAAATTGTTGGAAAGTTGTTCAAACAATCCCCAACAATTTTGGACAATAGAGAGTCTGAACGAGGAAATAGTGACTCTACATGACAATGGAGTCAAAGGAAAATTAATTCCATGTACCCCCGCAGATGAACAAGAAATCAAGAGACTAATAAGTGAGTTTCTTAGTATGAATCTTATTGGACCAAGTATGTCTCATTACTCTTGTTCAACATTTCTCGTTAGAAACCATTCAGAAATAGTCAGAGGTAAGCCAAGAATGGTAATTAACTACAAACCTCTGAATGCCATAACTCAGGGTTTTCACTACCCTTTACCAAGACCAGAAACAATCATGCAAAAAATTCAAAATAGCAAAGTATTAAGTAAGTTTGATATGAAATCTAGATACTATCGAATTCAGATCTAGAAAGAGGATAGACACAAAACTACCTTCACATGTCCTACAAGCTTCTATAAATGGAAGGTGGTACCATTTGGCCTAAAAAATGCTCCTGCATTCTTCCAAAGAAGAATGGATTTTATTTTTGGAAAATATGATTTTATTGTAACATATATTGATGATATTCTTGTAGATAGCCAAAATCTTGCAACACATCTCAAGCATTTAGAGATTTTTCTGAGTGAAGTTCAAAATCATGGTATAGTCCTTTTAGAAAAGAAAATGGTTTTATTTCAAGACACCATAGACTTTTTGGGTATCAATGTAGTTAATGAACAAATTAAAATGCAGCCCCATGTCCTTACTAAGCTATCTTAGTTTCTAGATGAATTAAAAGACACTAAAATGATTCAACGATTTTTAGGTGTCTTGAATTATGTGCACAGATATATTCCTAGATTATCAGAAAAAACAACACCTATCAGGAAAACATCTTAGAGAAGGATGGTCAGTAGAAGCAACCACAACAGTTAAAGAACTCAAAGCATAATGTCAGCAACTACCAAAGTTGCAACCACCAAGTGATGGTCTTCTAATCCTACAAGCTGATGCTTCTGATAGTTTTTGGGCCGCTGTTCTTTTTGAAAAAAGGGAGAATGAAGATGGAAAAAAGAAACTTTGTGCATATGCTTCAGGTGAATTCTCTCTGAGTCAAAAGAACTATTTCATTACTCAAAAAGAAACTTTAGCAATTTTTAATGGAATACAGAAATTTGAATTGTATTTGGCACTAGTACGATTTCTTATAAGGACTGATTCTATGAACTTCAAGTATTTTTTGTCTACCAAAATTTCAAGATAGCTTGCTAGAGGAAGGTTACTCTCATGGCAGATTTGGTTTCAACAATTTGATTTTGATGTTGAGTGGGTACCAGGCAATTTTAATTTTTTAGCATATTCTTTAACTAGAGACATGAGCAAAGCCTTTTTCACAGCTCTAAGAAGTTACTTAATCATACCAAGAAAATGACCTAAAGATGATAATTTCAGCACATTTGTTGATAGATTTGGATTTCTTGAAAATCATGCAAATCGTTTGACAAAAGAAATCAAGAAAGTGGTAGGTCTGCGACTGAGGAGAAATCAGTGGATTTGGAGATGTTAGGCATGGCAGTCAAAAAATGTTGGCATATCTTTGGGTCTAGATGTTGATTTTGTAAAAGTATATCCTTTGTCTAATATGAAGGTAAATATTTGTTTTAGAACTTTATCAGATTTATGGTCTTCTCAATACACTGAAAATATGATTTGGATCCTCAAAGCATTGAATTATTATCAATTAATTGGAGGAATAGAATTTTCCCTCAACGTATATACATGAGCTCAAATGTTGGAATTAGAAGCTATTCCAATCAAAACAGACTTGGAGAAATATTTTTTGAATTTTTTAATCTCATCTTCTGAAAACAAACTCAAACCAACAATCTGTACAGAAGTACTAGAAATCTTAAGTTTCAATTCAACTTCTTTCAAATAATTCTTTTTTGATAGACTGAACAGATATGAAACTTGATAAATTTCTTTTGAACTTAACACAGGTGGGTTCCAGTTCTCAGGATCTTCAACTCTCTCATGTTCAATATGATCATTTTCTGTGGATCGAGAATCGACTTCAGTAACAATTCATCTATCTATGTTAGAGAATGATCTTAAGAAGTTTGACATGATTATAGTATAAACTAGACCAGAGATTGATTGAAGTGGATTTTATCTACTCAGCAATTGTATAAAAAAAGCTTTTCGAAGGCTTTCTAGCTGGCTTTAGACTCTGTCTTTAGTTTATAGATTTAGGACCTGAACGAGGCTCTGATACCAATTAATGAAGAGCACAAGTAGAATAAAAATTACTTCAAACCAAGTCTTGAAGATATAAGGTAGGAAGCCTGATTATAGATCGAAACTTCCTCACACCGAGAATACGAGTGAAACAACCTCTCTCTCCTTGGATCTTCTTCTATGCCTTCACTTTACTTCTCCATGTTCTTTTGGAACATAACATCCTCAGATAGGCGGCCTAGAGGCTTCAATACTAATTCAAAACAAAAATTAAAATGCTTGGAAGATTACAATACAAGATCAAGATCAAGAAGCACTCTGTCCAACATGTGGGCTTCTGTTAATTGTTCTCCTCATTTATAACCTCCTTGGGGAATCTAAGACCTAACTAAGACATTACATAAAGAGGAAATAATTGAGGGTCATGTCGGTATTTTCTTTCAGCGACAGTGTCTACTCAATCTTTCCGGTACAATAATTCTACCAGTATCCTTTCGGACTCTAGTTAGAATCATAATCATCATCATCAGAGGACAATTGTGATTCTAAGGCTTTTCGTTCAAGCATCTGGAAGTAATCATATTCCATCAACTTTGAGTACTCGGTGTCCCAATTGAGATCATGAGGATCCTGTGCATCGACATATATGTCCTGAAAAGTAGATTCCTCAAATTTCACTTTTCCTTTAGCATCTGCTGATACTATGTCATTATCGTTTGGGGATGCTTTTGATGTTTGTCCTTGGTCTGGATTTACTTTAATTTTGTGGAGATCTTGTTGTTGTGGGGTAAACATCACTTCTTGTTTTTCCCACTTATTGAGGAAAGGTACTTGGCTCACATCAATATTTAGAAAAGAATCTTTAAAAACTTTTCGAAAAGAGGGAGAAGGTTGAACTACCAACTCAATACCATCTAGAAGCTCCCACTTAAAAATATGAAACATATTAGTGGAAGTTTCAATTGCATGTTGCACCCATATTCTACAATTTTCGTTAATGAATGTTTTTTTTTTTTTTGTAAACTTAGGCATTCCTCTTTCCATATTACGAAAACAAAATTTACATCAGACTTATGTTCAGGTGACTAGTCTGCCCACAGGAAACTAGACCACCACCTTTCGGCCTTGAAACTAGACCAAAATTTAAAAATGTTTTTCTCCTTCATATTGTAATAACCGAGCTTTTGACTACTGCTAACTAATCTAACTATAGGACCATAACTTAACGACCAGGCACAGTTCTTTTTTGACATATTTTAAACAAAATTTAAAGACTCATCTCTGTCATTCCTCATTTGACAAGTTAACCGGGGTGGGCACCGTGGCATTGATCCTAGGTTTCACCTTCTTCTGCTCCATAACCCATTTCAGTTCCTGTAGCATTTGTTCCATGTTTCACAGAAACATGTGATTTCTCAGTACTTTGACTTGGACGACCGCAATCTCTTTCAGGAGGGTATTCTTTAGATTTTATGTTTCCTCCCTTATCTGGCTTTTAACATGTTCCTCTACCCGTCTTCATTCCTCCTCCTCTTCTTCTCGGACTGCCTGGTTCATATCCATAGCCCGTGTGACCCCATGTTTCATTATCCAATACTGTTGAAGCGTCTTGTTAAACATAGAGTTTCTGCTTCTTGTGTTTCTTGGGTTCATGATCAGATCCTCCCATTCTCCGCGGGGAATTTCCTTGTTCTCACTAATGGTCCTTAGCTCTCGCTCCCACCCGTTGATTTGAGCACGGATCTCCGGGGAATTCCCGACCATATACGCATTTATCATAAACATGTTTTTATTTTTTATTTTTTTTATTTTTTATTTTTTATTCTGAATCTAGCTTCCTGCCTCTCCTCTTCGGATTGCCGCTTGTGCCTTCTTCCCGGGTCTTAGTTGGTTTTTCTTTCTTCTGTGCCATCTTGTTGTGGTCCTGAAACCTTGATTTTATTAGGATTTTCCTACCTATCACAACAACAAACCACAAGTTAGTGCCTTTAATTTGCAATTCGGCTAAAATCCAATCTCTTACCTCCCCCGCCTTGGCACGAAGGTCCTGAAGGTGTTTCTGGCTTGCGGCCCTGGCCATATCACATCCCTTCCTGCTATGCGGCCCATGATCCTCCACCCTCTCTCTACTTCCCCGTAATCCCCATGCTGACCAACTTGGCTAATCTCAGCACACCAAACCATCTTCCCCTGGCTCCCCATCTGATTGGGAGAGCTTCTTGCCCCCAGTCCCCCTGAGGATATCTGGGCTTGGCCCTTCGGGAGATCTCTAGACAGCAGACTTGGGAAAGGCTCCAAGGCCCATCTTGGAGCTTGATGAGACTCGCCAAGGCAACCCTACCCTCCCACCTCTCTTTTCTGGGTGTGAATTGGACCACCTGACAGGGGCCAAAATTTTCACCACTGGAGACCTCGTCTACTCTGGAGGGGTAAAGGTTGATCTTCCCATTACCGGGTTGGCCTCTACCTATCTCACTACTAATTAACGAATTCTTTCTGCTGGACATTTCTAAACAAGAACAAAAAATTCTACTTCTAGCTAACACAGGGCCTGAAAGACAGGTACATGAGTAAACATACCACCTTTCTTTGTCGTAACCGGTGAGGAGGGCTGGTCGCTAAGTCTCGCTACCACGTTTTGTCTTTCCTTCATGTTTCTTGCTAAACTGCATGAGCATTACATCTGCCACCTCAAGCCTTTGTTTATAAGCTTCCCTTTGTCTTCTCCTATGAACCTCCACTTGGCCATTTAATTCCCCTACTCTCCTCCTCACGTCCCTTCTTCGAGATGTGGCAAAATTTGTCTGACCACCTTTATTCTTCATCACTCCAACATTCTCCTGGTTGCTCCTGCTATATCCTTTGTGTACCCCTGATGCCACGTGTCGTCCTTCCTCTACCATTTATACCAACTTTTCACACTTACATCAAATATTCCCTTGATGAAGTCTCGGTTCTCTCTTCTTCCCCGTCACCTGGACCTATCCTACCGTGCCTCGTCAGCTGCCTAGCTTTGTCATTTATTTCACTCCTGTCCTTTCCCACGAATATGCTGTCCGTCCCCACCCGCTGCAATCTTTCCCCACAACTGTTGCATGCCATCCGATCCTGACCGTTCACCTCAGACTTACCATTATCACCCTGATCGATGTCGAGCAGTTGTTGAAGTCAGTCACACTCCTCCTAGAGCAGCGGAGCCAGGCCTTCATTGTCTATCATGTTACCTCTATTCTGACTGCCCCCATTCACTAACCATTCCGCCGGTTTATTGCCCGATCGCCTGACGTGCGACGGAATTAGATAGTTTATTTTGGTCAAGAGTTTCCCTATTTCTCCTACGAGCCATGTCGTTCTCCAACTCTTGCTGATTTTTTCCGTTGGTTTTTGCTGTTGTAGTTTCCTTACCATGTCCACCACCAACTTCGAGTCTCCCTCAATTTGGAGGCACTTGAATTTTACATGTATCGCGATTTCCAGGCCTCGTTTCAAAGCATGCAATTCCACTTCATTGTTAGTGGCCTCCCCGCAGTCCATAGCAAAGATTCTCAGGGTTTTTACTCCATCATTCCTGAAGACTCCCTTGATACCTGCTTCTCTCGGGTTGTGTTTAGCAGCCCGTTCGAAATTGAGTTTTATGAACCCCTGTGGGGGTTGGTGATACTGTCTGCTTTCTGCCACCCCTTTGACTTGGTTTTTTCTTTGGATTCCCCCACTTACCATGCTCTGGTTTACCTCTGGTCTCTTTAGGATTTTCTCCTCCATTTGCGATGCCTGCCAGTCTTCTTCCTTCCATCTTTCCGTTAAGATTTTTTCCCTCACATTCTTGGTTGTTTGCTCCCATATGTCTGCTAGTGTCCGGGTTTCCGCCTTGAAGATAACACTATTCTGTGCCTTCCAGATGTTCCAGATCAAGAAACTGACTGAGAGAAGCCACACACGATTAACCATCGGGTTTTGCTAAGGTTTCCTCGACGAGTTTTCTATGGTATTTACGATGTTTTGATAATTTTTGTGATGGAACTCAAACAAATTGAAATGGTTGTCCCACAGGGTGTTGTTGACTATGCATTAGTTCAGCAAGTGCTCCATAGTCTCCTCCTATGAATTGAAAAGCACATAGTGGGATGGACCCAATCGCCCCTTCCTCTGCATCTGGTCCCAGGTAAGCGCCCTGCCATGTAACATAGTCCAAACAAAGAAGGACACTTTTGGCCAATGTTTGATTTTCCAAAAAAATTTCCATTTGTTTGTCTCTGCCTGTTGATTTTGTTTATCTTTTAGATAATAGCCTTTTGTTATAGAAAAGGTGCCTTGAATTTGGGTACCCCATCTTAGAATATCTAGCCCTATTTTCCTTGCCACTTTGCAGGATGCCATCTCTTTGTAATACTCCTGCCATCTGTTTGTTTCAGGGGCCCTTTCCGAGTCTTCTTTCTGTTTCTAGTTGCGCCATTATCCTCCTACACTTTTCTTCCAAAATTTGCTGACAACTTTCTCCTCTACCTGGGATGTGAAATCATGGATGGCTTGAAGGTTTTCCTTATGGATGAGCCTTTCATGATGCTGCCATGATTCCTCCCAGAACTTGGCTTTATCTTCTGCTCTTATCTCCCAAAAGCTATAATCTCTAATTAGTTCTTTGTTACCCCTTGCCAGGTTCTAAATTGCAGAACCTTTGGCCTCTGTCTGGCTTCTCATTCTGTCTTCGGGTTCCCCTGCTACCTCATATTTCCTTTCCCAAATCACCTTCCACAAATCTTGGCCACCCTGAGTCCACCTCCACCAAAGCTTCGCCCCCATCACTTGGTTAAGGATGAAGGGGTCCCTTAATCCTAAACCTCCATCTTTGGCAAGCCTACTTAGCCATTCCCATGAAATTAAGGCCCATTTTTTGGTTTTGCTGGTTCCTTGCCAAAGAAATTTCTTAAACAAGGCAACCAACTTTTGACTAATAGACTTTGTGATAGCTTGGCAGGAAATCTAGTAGATTAGAATAGCTTGCAGAACTACTTTCAATAGGATTAGCCAGCTGGGGGCATTCAACGAGCGAAAGGTCCAATTTTCCATCTTGTTCCTGATTTTTTTAATTAAAGGTTCCCAATTAGCTGCCCTATATTGGTGCTCATTCGGCATAATACCCAGGTATTTTGACGGGAAGGTTCCTATTCTGTAACCCATAGTGCGCGCCAAAAATCTTTGGGTTGCTTGCGAGGTGTTAAAGAAAAAAACTTCTGATTTCTCCTTATGAATCTCCATCCCAGAAGCTTGATTGAATTCGGATAATGTTGTGACTATTCTTTCAGCCTCCTTCAGCGTGGCTTGGCCGTGTAACATAACGTCGTCTACGAATTGCTGGTGAGATACTGGGAGATTGTTCCCACAGATTCATAATCCCTTTAACCGATCCCTCGTGAATTGGGCCTTAACCAACCTACCCAATCCTTCCGCGGCCAAGATAAAGAGGAACAAAGACAGGGGATCTCACTTCCTTAGCCCTCATGATGGGTTGAAAGCTTCAGTGGGGGTGCCATTCAACAAGACTAATATCATCAGGGTGCCTACCATAGACAGGATCCATTTTATCCATCTTTGATCAAATCCATAGGCTTTGAGAATGCCTTCTAGGTACCCCCAGCTAAGGTAGTCGTATGCCTTAGCCAAGTCTAATTTGATAATCATACTTGGGTTACGAGAATTTTTTAGGGAGTGAATCACTTTCTGGGCCACTATAATTCCATCTGTAATTTGCCGCCCTTTGACGAAACCTATTTGTTCCTGTGCTATGAGATTTGTCAGGATAGGCTTGAGTCTATTAACCATAACTGTTGCTAAGATTTTATAAACTACATTACAGAGGGATATAGGCCTGAATCCGTGCGGTTTGTCCGAACTACCATTCTTCGGGATCAAAGCCAAGAATGTGGCATTCAGTACCTCGTGTATACGTATGGAACACCTATATTCCTCCACTAATTCTAACAAGTTGTTTCCCATAAAATTCCAGGCAGCCTGGTAAAACTCAATGGTAAAGCGGTCGGGACCCAGAGCCTTATTTTTCGGCATTTTGTTAACCACTTCCTCTAATTATTCCTTAGTGATTACCCTGAGAAGAGCCATATTTTGATCTCTGGTAACTTTCTTAGGAATATGTTGGTAGAATTTATCTATTTCCTCTATTCTGTTAATATTTGGTTCTGTTAGGATGCCTTTGAAATGCTCCACCAAGAGCCTTTCCATTTCTTTCTGTTGTGTCACTCTATTCCCTTGGCTATCTTTCAAGGAGAAAATTCTGTTGTAATGTCGTTGATTCAACATTTCTTTGTGGAAGAATTTGGAATTCTTTTCCCTCTCCCTTAACCATTGGACACGAGATTTATGTTTCCACAAAATCTCTTCCTGTTTATGCCTTTCCTCCAGTTGATTGATTACCCTACCTTCCTCCTCAGCCAACTCCTCATTTCTTCCATCCTCGATGATTTGTTGTTGTATTCCTTCCAATCTAGTGTGGAGTTTTCCTTGCTTTTGCTGGATATTGCCGAATTCCTCCCTATTTCATTTCTTAATTTTTCTCTTTATTTCCTTAAGTGTGAGATGGAACATGTGCATTTTGTTATGGCCTTCCGTTTCCCTCTTGCTTTCCTACCACCAATTCCTTACTTTGTCTAAGATGTCTGGAGCTCTAAGCCAAAATGATTCAAAATAGAAGGGCCTCCTTTTATTCTGATCATTCAAAGCTATTTCTAGCTTGATTGGCCAGTGGTCGGACCCTATTGATGGTAGGATAGAGGCTTCATAGAAAATATCCAGCCCTATTATGTGCTTAGAGACTAGAAATATTTCTAATCTTGACACGATTTGTTTGGCCCCACCTCTTCTATTGTTCCAGGTGAATTTCCCATTTATAGTAGGGATGTCTACCACTCTTAATTCTGCTTGGTGTCTCTGAATCTTTCCATCTCCAGGTCTTCTCTGCTTATTCTTCTTTTCTTCTCTTCTCTGGAAGTTATCAAGTTGAAGTCTCCTGCGAGAATCCATCTCTGCTCCTGGTGCATGTTTCTAAGCTTTTCCAAGTGGTTAAGGAATAGGGCTCTATCTGCATGGGTATGGGGCCTGTAGACAGCCGATACCGCCACCCATTCACTCTGCCCAATGAGTCTGAATCTTCCAATCAAGATTCTTGGCATTCCTATCCACCAATCTGATTGGACTTCTGCTGGATTCTGGAAAATTGCTATCCCTCCTACACTTCCTTTGGCGTCTATGGTTACTTGTTCATATCTTGGTTTTATTTTATTGAGAATTTCCTCCATCTTCTGGCTTGAAATTTTAGTTTCTTGAATAAGCATAATTTGTGGTTTGTCCTTCCTCAGTCTTGCCACCAAATGTCTCTGTTTCCCTTTGCTGTTTAAGCCTCTAATATTCCATGATATCAAAATCATTGGTTAAATTGGGATAGGTTTTGAAACACCGCTGACAGCATGACCACTCTCCCTGTGTTGACCAACATTTATCC
The DNA here is from genome assembly GCA_000404065.3 of Pinus taeda. Taxonomy (NCBI): domain Eukaryota; kingdom Viridiplantae; phylum Streptophyta; class Pinopsida; order Pinales; family Pinaceae; genus Pinus; species Pinus taeda. Next base: position 115,558 of record APFE030511994.1, read on the forward strand.
CATTAGTTGGATGGAGTTCTTAAGATTTTTCCTTCCTCTTCCCGCCCCCCCCGCCCCCTTTCCTTGTCGTTGCTGACCTATTCTTCTTTCCTTCTGGATCTCTTAGAATGCTTCTGGTGTGGCCTTACCTTTCTCTAGTTTAGCCTTATATTGCTGAAAGGTTTCCATGTACAACCTCTTCTAGTCTTTCGGGATAAATCTCTCGTCTAGGTTCCTCCATTCTTTCAATAGTTTTCTTAAGACTTCTTCCTCTTGACTTAGATCTTCCCTACTTGTCTCCGAGTCTGTCTCCATCTGTTCTGCTTGTTCTTCGTGTTCCTTCCCTTTCTCCATGGGCTCACTTGGGGCTTTCCTTTTTGTGTGGTTTCTTTCAGTGCTCTTGCTATTGTCTGACTCCTTATCCTATTGATTTTCCATGGGTTGGTCCTCCTCTGCGCCCTCTTCCTGTATTATTTCAAAGTTTTTTGATTTCTCTGGGGTTGTTTGTTTTTCCTTCCTGGCTTCCTTGGGGGTTTCTTTGTTTATTTTCCTTTTATTTTTCACCTCTTGGAATCCTTCTTGGTCAATTGTCCCTCTCTTTTGCATGGTGCTCCTCCATTCTTCTTCTTCCCTTGTAATTGGGCATTCCTTAGCCAGATGGCATGGTCATGGCACCGACAACATCTAAACAGGATGTGCTCGTAGTCTAAGTTTTGCCACCAAACGTCTTCATGATATTCTAGTTCCACAAAGTGTGGGATGGGGTTTGCTAAGTTCATATAGACACATATCCTAGCGTACGAAGTATACCTTCCTTTCTTCATGGTTTCTGCTATTTTCACAAAACTTCCTATTGAGTTTCCTATCCCCTCTAGGATTTCTGGATCCCAGAAATCTATAGGTAGCCCAAATAAACGAACCCAGACAGGCGCTGATAGAAATTTTTCTTTTTTAGGGTTGTAGCATTCCTCCCAATAATGTATAAAGAGACCAGCATTATAATATAAATAAGGGACATTTTCAAATACCTTTTCCTTATCTTGTAGGTTCAAGAAAATTATTGTGAAGAAGCCTTTCACTCCGAGCTTAAGCTCAATGTGGCCTTGAGGCTACCATTTTTGCTGAATCCACTTGGTGAGATCTCTTTCTGACAACGAGACTGCTACGAACTTGCAGATAAGGGCATGATCCCTCATATAACCTCTGTACTCTTCCAGTTTATTTGTTGGAATCACGAACCTGGGTCTCTCCTCTACACATGGCAGGCATCTTCCCGTGCGGCCTGCTTGCCATGTTGCTCCGAGCACCGGTCCTAAGTTTTGTTTCTCCTTTGTCGTCTGACTGTTCTAATCGTCTCTTGTCACCATATCCCGGTCGGAGGGGATCTCTCCCCTCCTGTTGTCTTTTGTCATGCCTTTTGTCTCTTAGTTCTCTGTTGACTTCTGTTGTGGCACTATGTTATCTGCCCCCTAACCTTTCCTTCGCTCCTCCCTGAGGGTTTTACCACCTTGCCACCATTAGGTTTTTGGTTGCAGAGCTCTCGAAAAATTTAGGATGATTATATGAAAATTTTAATGAATGCTTTTGATTGCCATCCCATTTCAAAAATTACTGAAGTATAGATTTTATTTGACAGCAGTAAACTGATAAGATGAACTACATTATTATTCCAGTTTCCTAAAATAATGTTTATTGTGATTAACAAAGTTTGGTTAATCATAAAGCATAAAACTTTTGGTTCATCTTGAAGTTCGTCCAATTGCTGCAACACCTGTCTTTTTTCTACTAAGCTTCAACATCCCAAAATCTTTGAACTAAAGAGCCAATTGTTTAATTCTTTCTATATTATTATTGTTCTTAATTTCTCCTGTGATCTCATGACAAAAAACATGTGTAAAAGGATTTGGAGAAATTTCTTCTCTAAATCTTAAAATATGATAATCCCAAGGAGATGAGAAAGTCCTTAGGTATTGCAGAGTTCTTTGAACACACTCGGATGTTCTCATAGATGGATTTTTTCTACAAAATCCTCCATTTATTTCCCAATCAGCAAAATTTTCAAAAATTTCATATTGAGGGAAAGTGTCATTAGGAGCGCAATTTTCATCATTTCTTTGCAGCAAAGAAGCTTCAAGTCCTTAAAAAATATCAGGGATTCATAACAACAAAAAATATTTCTGCAAGTCTCTTTTGATTGGAATAGCTTCTAATTCCAACATTTGATTGTTGATCTTGATTTCCCAATCAACAAAATTTTCAAAATTTTCATATTAAGGGAAAGTGTCATTAGGAGTGTAATTTTCATCATTTCTTTGCAAAAAAGAAGCTTCAAGTTCTTCAAAAATATCAAGGATTCATAAAGACAAAAAATATTTCGCCAAGTCTATTTTGATTAGAATAGCTTCTAATTCCAACATTTGAGCTCTTGTATATATGCTGAGGGAAAGTCTATTCCTCCAATTGATTAATAATAATTCAATACTTTGAGGATCCAAATCATATTGTTAGTGTATTGAGAAGACCATAAATTTGATAAAGTTCTAAAATAAATATTTACCTTAATATTGGGAAAAGGATATACTTTTACCAAATCAACATCTAGGCCCAAAGAGATGCCAACATTTTTTTACTGCCATGCGTGACATCTCTGAATCCACTAATTTCTCCTCAATCACAAACCTACCACTTTCTTGATTTCTTCTATCAAATGAGCTGCATGATTTCGAGGAAGTCTGGATCTATCAAAAAATGTGCTGAAATTATCATCTTGAGCTCCTTTTCTTGGTACACATAAAACCTTTCTCTTCAATGGATCTTCATATTCAACAAAGGCTTCCCAAGAGGGAACTTCATGCAATGGGGACCATTGCTTCTTAAGGAGGGAGGAATAATCCGAATGGAAAATGGCATCAACCCATGGTATTCATCCACCCATGGAACTTACCCATGGTATTGTAAGTGGCATCCACCCATTGTATTCATTCACCCATGGAATTGACCCATGGTATTGTGACATCCACCCATGGGATTCATTCACCCATGGAGTTGACCTGTGGTATTGTAATTGAAAAATACTATAAGTAACAAGTCACATTTTGTAAAAGGACAGATTGTCCACCACAATGTAGTCCTTATAGTTATTATATGTTTTAATAAAAAATATATTTTTGGTTTCATTTATTGGTCATTCTACTCTTTTTCTGCTTGGAATTTCAAATTTTCAGATCTTGGGGGCTCCCCCCCAAGATCCATTTCAATCTTTTATATCTTGAGGGTCTCCCCCCAAGATCGAGATCACATAAAAAATCAACTAAAAATGACAGTTTTTATCTCTAAAGAAATTACCAAAGCCGTGTTAATGTTGAAAATGAAAAACAATGAATAATGATGAAAATGAGTTGAATTAGGGTTTGCATAGGTTTTAATACAAGGAAGACAACAAGTTAGACCCCGTTACAAATGGCTAGGACCAAATAGAGGTTTTTAGGTTTTTGGCAGGTTGTTAAATCATAGGAAGGAAAGGCATGGATGTCCCATCACCCAACATGGTACATCTAGGAATCCACTACATAAAGAATAGAGGTAGGGATGTACCCCCTCCATCCCTAACACATTTGACATATTAATATTCACGATGTATCCACTTCATTTCCATCCATGATATGTGCCCAAGGTTCATTTATGTGTCCCAACTTAACACTACCTTGAAAAATATTTGTTAAACATGCCATAACACGGCCACTACTCAAGGAAAATAGTAGGGATTAAGTATCATACAAGGTGCACCTACTGGTAAATAGAAGAGTGTGCTCCATTGAGAGAGATGATTTTTTGAGACACATGTGGGTTGCACCTTTCATGGGAAATTTCAAAGATAGACCAACCCATACAAAACCTAATTGTGTTATAGTTGTTTAAGAAAAAGGCTTAGCTAGGTAGATGGGATTAAAAAAAAATTTAAAAGGAAACCTGAGTAAAAGATCATACTTGTATGTATAATTTCAATGCCAAATGAAGGCCATCATAGGGTTTATTAATGTTTTAAAACTTTTTACCATATTTTTGCACCTCTTGTGTGGATATGGCCATATCTGGTAATTATATTGCAAACACAATTGGCTCACATGGAAAGCCATTCAAAATTCATGTTCTAGATGTTTCTTGGACTCGCAATAGCAACAAAAGCTACAAAAACATGACAAAACTTTTTCAGTGAAAATAAAGGCAATCAATGAAAACAACACTAATATAACCATAATTATTCTCAAAAGAAATAGGCTTGGTTCAACATTCTATTCTAAGAAACTTTCTAGTCAAATATTTTGTAAATGTATAAAAGAAAATATGAAAAAAATACACTATATGCTAAAAAAAAGAAATAAAAATGACATAAATTTCATTTATCTAGAATTTTAATATATGTGGTAGGGTATACCTTAAATAGTTTTCTCTAGGTTAATTTATGCTAATTATTCATAACATTCATAATTTTTTTTTGAGAAATGAGTAGCATTTTGTATTTCAAAACTACAAACCTACAAGGTCCCTTACATTCAAAGTTTTCTCTCCTTCAAAGATTTCAAAACTGATTTCAGAAGAGAGACTAGAGACTATTTCTACCTTGTCTATTTTTAACTATTTGACATATAGCATTATACTATAGTATAATGCTCCACTCCTTGTCAAAAGATGCACCCATCCTTTCATATTGAATGATCTTTCAAATATGCTGATCAAAGTGAGCACAAACTGCCATACCTGCAACTGCTAATCTGCAAACTGATTAAACTACTAGCATTGTTTGTAGCTAAACTGAAGTAATAGGCTTGCCTTCATCGTTCTTGGAATTTAATACTAATACATTTTCCTTCCACTCATCCATCACGTGGGATTTAAATACATTTTCATTCCATACTTTGAAGCGATACTTAGATTGGTATGATCTCTCTCCTTTAATGCACCATTTATTCCTTTTTATATCTAAAGTCATTTCTTTTATTTGATTTGTCATGGAACCTGACATATTTGATTATTCGTTTCCTATAAAATCAAAACCAATTTTTCTAAGGAGGCACCTCTCTTTGCATGACTATATAGCTCCCTTTTGTCCTCTCTTTGCATGACTATATAGCTCCCTTTTGTTTTCCATTTAACATGGAAAATATTATAATTGTCAAGTTGACTTAGGATAATCCCTATCAAGAGGAAAAAGGTGAGATTTCAGAGTGAGATTGTTGCTTGATCTTGCAACATCTTTGGATGATGACCATTGAATCTCCAACTATTCTTAGGTTTTATAGACCTTTGTGTATAGCTATCTTAAGTTCTTTCCAAAGCAATAAATCTTCACCTTGATTATTGGTTGCATACCCCAAGCCCCATACATATCTTATTTCAATATTTCCATCGGGGTTATGGATCACCCCTCCCACCCCAGTAGCGCCCATAAAAAAAATTCCTACTCTTCCTGTTATTTGAAGGATTCAGTGAAGAGTTAGCACATAGCCCTCCCTAAGAATGGACCTCCAAATTTGTGGGGAACAAATCACCACATGTATCCATTGGAGGAAAACCTCACAATTTATTCCTAACATTCATTATTAACAAAACATAACTTTATAATATAATTTGAAATACATTTAAAGTTAAGTACATAGAACAATATGAATTAGGAGTTAACTTTACTCCTAATATTATGAGAATTACATGTAAGATTAAGTACATAAACCAATATAGTATAGCATATCCTCGAGGTTAACAGAGTTCTAACCTATGGTTGGACATAGTCTGGTCCCTATTAATTAATTAAGATAACTATATCTAATGATTTGTGTTGATACCAATAGTCACAACATTCATAGTAGTATGTCAACTAAACATTCCAACTCTAAAATCTAGATGAGATCATTCCATCATTTGTATAGTCCCTAGATCTATCCTTTAATTGAGTAAAGAAATTCCTCATATTTACTCAAACTCATTAAATATTTATGAGTAACCACCTATATATGCTCCACAATGATGAATAAGGGAAGCATGCAACCTTTTTTGCATATGAATATTAATAAGCCTAACATGCATGTTTGTTATAATGACTGACCAATATCTCATATGTATTAAACTTTTGGAAACCTTGAGTACTACTAAGGGGGCCAAGTGAATCAATAATGTGACTTGTTATAAAATATTTTCCAATTTTAATTTATCTACTGTATCATGCATCAAATAACCAGCATCACAATAAATCATCACATAAGCATAAATAATGTAAGAAGCTAAATCGAATAACCATGAGAGTAACAATAAACAACACATTAAGGCACAATCACATTGTCACACATGAGACACAAGATCTCTGGTGGAAAACCCCTCTGGGACAAAAAAAAAACCCCTTGTTGTTGTTGCATTGCTTTGTATCTCTATTATGTCAAGCTAAATTCCTTTTACATAGATTAACTCACCCCCATCATCCAAGAGACTTGACCTTATAAACAACTAGTTGACACCCATTAGACACGAGAATCGATCCCTATGGAAAGCTAGGAAGTTTCTTCTCACTTGACTCTATGCACACCCATCTGCTAGAAGGCACCACAACCAATGAGCCTCACCTAATTACTACTAAACGGTCCAACCCACTAGGCCTTCACTCTAGGAGAAACAGGCATTCATATTGGGGTATATATATTGAGGAAAAAAGGACATAATATATTGAGGGATATATAGGGGGTAAAGGACTTTTATATTAGCAGGTATAAAAAATAGAGCTCAAATTTAATGAAAATATATAAAGGGGTATAAAAAAAATGTTGACCAAAAAATGGATACCTACAATATCTAGTGAAAGTATGGATTTTTTAAAATTACTAATGTGTATTGGATTCATGTTCGTAGCAGGTTAAATAATTTGATTTTTATAAGTATTTTCCAATATGTGGTCAAATTAGGGGTTAAGACCCAGTGATCCAACCACCATTGGATGGAGATACTACTTCCAATACATTTTTGCCACTAAATCTATGCTCCAATTCCAACCACCATTGGATGGAGATACTACTTCCAATACATTTTTGCCACTAAATCTATGCTCCAATTCCATAAGGCTACTGCTCCTCTACTCTATGCACACCTCAACTTCACTAATTTTCAAACTAGATTCAAGACGTTTTGTTCTACTAGACTTAGCTCTATAGTCCAACCATCAACAATAAAACACTATAGGCAAATCAAGTAAAAACACCACAAATAATGTGCTCTCTACATCAGTAAAATAGTGGCTCCAATACAAGAATTAAATCTACAATATCCAATCTCTCATCAACAAAGAACCAACAATAAAACTCTGAGCCATCAACAATTCTCTTCAAACAATCTTAAAGTAGTCTAAATCCAACTATCAAGACTTGAGAGTGAGAAGTATCAAATCCCTTGAGATACAAACCTCTTTCAGAGGAAAAGAGATTTGATAGCATTTGGTAGATTAAGATAGATTATGGTAGTTTTTAGTTAATTATTTATTCAATACCTCAAATCCCTTTCTTTTAGAGGAAAAGAGATTTGATCGCACTTGGTAGATTAAGATAGATTATGACAGTTTTTAGTTAATTATTTATTCAAAGGAGAATAATTACTAATTGGACAAAATATGTGGTAGATGTGTAAGCTTAAAGTAAGTAATTTTTTTTAAATGTAGGCTTTATTACACACATAGAAAACTATATATGAGGAAAAAAACAAAACAAAACAAAATTACACTTGTTAGTCATGCCCATCCTTGGTTGGATAAATTTGTCTTTTTGCAGGTTGGTTTTACTTACTGATTTTCAATTGGGAGCAAGACTAGCTGGGAGAATTGATGCTCCCAAGACTAGCTGATACAAAGAGAATTGATACGAGTTTGTTTTACTTACTATTTCTTATTTTATTCTAGGTGATACATGATAAACAAACAACCATTTATTTATTTATTAAATATTCTATAGAGGTATTTGAAAATTTGTAAAAAGATGAAAATATATGCATATTAATATTAGATGACCATTATAAAGAAATTTCTTGCTTAGTTCTCAAAGGTGAGAGGTTTTCCATCTTACAACTTAGAGGTAATTATTAGGGGAAAAGACATAAATAGAGTCTCGATGCTGGTTGGATATGGTCCGATCAGTTTCAGTTTCTGAATAACTGAAGATTTGTTCTTCCTTCTCATAGCAAATTTGAGTCACCTGATCTATGTTCCACTTGATCCACGTAAGATTCGGAAAGTGATTGATGTTTGGCAACAAAAGGTTGAACATATACTTGATCCTGAATACTTATGAAATGGAAAGGGTACTACACGGGATCCATAATACCTCCCGATAATATCCATAGATAACCCGTCCTGAGTATAGGATGAACATTACCTGTACATATTCAGGTGCATGACACACATTGGTACTCCAGTGCATTTCTCCTTCTAAGTCAGAATATATATTTTTGCGAACTTTTTCCTTGAAGGAAGATGTTCTAGCACGAACCTCGGCAATAAGCTGTTCCGATTCCACATATTGATCATTCTGAACCAAAAGCAAACTTTGTGGCGGAATGGTTAAGTTCTGTACTTGATCCTGACCATCAATAGTAATGGATAAGTTATTATGACATAGATAAGCAGGATGTCCATTGTACGTGTGGGATAAACCAAATTTCATTGAATTCAATCTTTCCATTGAAACAACCAGGATACACAGCTAATAGGACAAAAGCTGTGATAATTTCCGGTTTCCCGTTTTCCATCTTACAACTAAGAGGTTTTCTACATTGTTTGTTTGAAAACCTAGGTGGTATCTATATATTTGATTTGTTCTCAAAAAAGTGAGTAAAACCATATTCAAACAAATAATAAAACTAATCTAAGCCTACATTAATGGCATTTTCCATATATCAGAGAATTTCACAGTTGACCATATATAGAATACAATATAAATTCTAACATGTATAACAAATACAACCATTCTCTAGCCTTATATATCCACAGGTCTGTTAGTCTTATTATGCTGTTTTTCCACACAGGAACATATCTCATAGTTTTATATCTTTTTGTGACCTATATGCTTTGGCTCATCTCATAGTTTTATGAGGCTGTATATTTCCACATGCTGCAGATCTGATTATGCTGATCCTTTTTGTTTCCCGTCTACAGTCTCTTCAGTCTTTTTCAGATGGCCCTGTCTCCCATATAGTATGACTATGGTTTCATTTGCTGGTTTAAAACTCTTTCAGAGGTCATATACTTTGTTCTTCAGCTGATATATAGGGCTTTTGATATATCTTATATAAATACATAGTGCTTTTTCGTCCTGAAAACAAATACAACCAGAATGACATCATACCAAGTAGAAATATTGATGCACAATATTCATTTAATTGAATAGGTCTCACGCAATTCGAGCTCTAGAGTTATTTAGTGTACATATTTAACAATTAGGGATTACAGAAAATACTCTGATTCAACATGGCATCGTGACATCATACCAAGTAGAAATATTGATGCACAATATTCATTTAATTGAATAGGTCTCACGCAATTCATCGCTCTTGAAATATTTACAGTGCACATGTTTAACAATTAGGGATTACAGAAAATACGGTATATAAAGGTTTAGTAAATTTGCAGTGCATATATTTAACAATTAGGGCTTACAGGAAATACTGTTTATAAAGATTTAGTAAATTTGAAATGTAAAGTTATGGAAAGCTACTAATAATTTTGATGAGATTTCAAATGATGTCTATCATTACCAATTTCCCAAAAGATTATTATTAAATATTACCAAAAAGAGATTATGTTTCAGTGAAATTTCATTGAAATTATGTAAAAAGGAGAAATTTGATAAATTGACGAACCAACCCAAACCAAACCAGCAGAAGACATGGCATACCAGTCTATATTAATTTGCCCGGGGCTTCAAATACATTGATACTCTTCTTTTAGTATAAAAGGTTTATATTTAATATAGTGAATTTACACTAAATGGATGTTTTCTTCTGGATATGCAATAATGGTAAAATAATTGACGTTTACAATGGCAGATTAGGAAAGGGAAAGATGGACCAACATGTGTACGATTCCAATTTGGGGTCAAGTGGCGTGCCAGACTTCTCTTTTGCCTTTGACAACATAAATTTTTCAGATTGCCAACAGCGGATAGAGATTAGGCCGGATTCACGGAGACTGTCATATGGTATTGCTTTTTTGAATTTTGATCATTAAATTACAATCAAAATTTAAGCTTCTTAAACTGTTAATTGAGTTTTCTTTCTAATGTCCTTTTTCAACTTCACTTCGCCATGCAGACAATGAAGATACCAGTAGCGATAATGACCATTACCATTCGTTGTATATATATTAGTTCAGCCATACTCGCTGAAAAGAGTCCTTTGTTCATGGAAGTATGAAAGAAGTCTCTCTTTATTTAAATTTCCATTATTGAATTCTATAAATCTTTTAACCTAATCTCAAATTTGTTCTATATGACCATACATTTTATTTCTTCTTTTTTTTTAACTATGTTGAAGCTTTTCTCAAACGGAATGAAAGATTCAGAAAAGCAGGATGTCACACTTCATTTTGTTCATGTACATTTAAACCCATTTTTCATTAATTTTTTATTTTCTTTGTGGATAGATGTTTTCTGTTTCACAATTAACATATTAATATCCGGTTCTGTTTGTCAAAGAGACTCCATCTTAAACCAATTTCTCTCAACTCTTTGTAAACATCCAATTAAAAGTTTTCAAAAATAAGAACTAATATATACTAACACCTTATTACATATATTTTTTGTGTTACATTTAACTTAGTGGTGTGGCCTTTTATTTTACTTTGTAAACATTCTTGTGTGTTCGCAGAGGAAGTGGCGTTCGTGGATTTATTGCAGTTCATGTACAAGGGAACACTGGAGGCGCGTTCTACACCTGAGCTGCTGGATGTTTTAATGGTTGCCACAAAATCATGTGTCAATTATTGTACACATGTCTTGCAGAGCTCATCACCTATGACAATAGAATTTGCATCACTTTATCTAGAGCTGCCTTCCATCGTGCATACAAACATTGTACTGCGACTGACAGAGGCTACAAAGTGGTTTCTAATTGAGAAAGGGTAAGTTCATTCCCGGGATGTGCGTGCTGTTTTTAGTTGCTAGGATGTGCGTGGTGTATATTCGCATGTTTATCGTTTTTCTAAAGACTTACTCGGTATCTCATTAACCGTTGCTGGCTGTTGTCTTCTGAATGATATACAGTAAACTCTTGTTGGAAGAAGAGCTTCTCACTCTTCCTTTATGTGTCATGGAGGTGGTATTATAAATGATGAATTGCCAGTTACGGATGAAGCTTTCATGTACGATTTTGTAATAAAGTAGGCTAGAAATCATTATTCGATGTGGATGAAAGGAGACAAGTTTTAAGTAATAAGCTTTGTAGCTTGATACCCTTTCAAAATATAAAGCATCTGACTACAGGCAACATATTTTCTTCATGATTTATTTTTTGATTTGCTCTTATTTTCAGTCTGCAACTCTTTAGTTCTTTTCCATGATTTACTCTTTGATTTGCTTCTCTTTTCACTAGGCAACTCTTGAACTTGTTGTATGTGTTGATTACTCTCATTGATCATCACTATGGCACATTAACTTGGATATTTTATGAGCATTGTAACCTATTTTCTGAATAACATTTTTTTTTGTTCTTTTGATTCTTTAGTTTTTGCTATGCAAACTGTGTGTTCAACTTTTAATAGCTAGATTCATATGTGCAGTTTTTCTAACACATTTACATGGTACCACATGTGTAGTTTCCCAAATCATCTATCGTAACACCATACAACTATAACTAATGGAAGGACCAAACCGCTACATACCGCTAGAAAGGGTTGTACAAGATTACTATGGGTACATAAGTGGAGCCCACTTCAACCATAGAGAAATCCAAGTAAGTCATATGCATGGATGAGGCCCACGATCCATATGCATATGTATCTCCGGAGAGTTTCATCTATTTGCCTACAATACTCCCAATGAGATTTGGGAAAAATTTGAAGAACTCTAAGTGAAACATGGTGAGGTGAAAAAGGGTGAGATGAAAGGACATCTGCTTGAAGTGGAGCTGCTCTCATTGGATCCACATAACTATGACAGAATTCAAGACTTCTTCACCAAATTTAATGATCTATCGCTGCAACTCAAGGGTTGTGGAATTGAAAAATCCAAGGAGGAGAGTGTCTAAGTTCTCTCTATTATGTCAAAGCTCGGAAGAGGATACTCTATCTTTGTGTCTACATTTCAATCAATAAGCCTCGCAACATGTAAATCCTACACTATGCCTTCTCTCAAAGAGTTCATGGGGTCACTCGCAACATGTAAATCCTACACTATGCCTTCTCTCAAAGAGTTCATGGGGTCCCTCACTCTTGAACAAGATAAACTCATTGGCATGGGGAAAATCAAACCTCCAAAAGTGTATGCACTCGTGGCTGTAATAAAAATCACAAATTTGATTCAAATAAGAAAAATTAGCAACAAAAAAGACAAGTGGAAAATGCATTCCCATCCAAAGAAGGAAGGGTACACCAATCCCTTCAATGACTCCTCCGGCTCCAGAAATGTGAAAGGGAAGAAAGGAGACAAATGCACCTACTCTCATTGAGGATTCCATTCGGAATCCTCCTCGATGAAGAAACAAATTGACGAAATGGTAGAAATCCTTCAAAACAAAACCTTGGAGACCACATCCCTCATGGATCCAAGAAGAAAACTCAGGATCTACCACATGGGAAAGGTAACAATTTTCATGCTTTAGTTGCAATTAACTCTTCCCATGATGCATGGATTATAGATTTTGGTGCATTACATCATATATGGCTTCTGCAAAGGAAGTCTATTCCTCTTTGGATGCATGCAAAGGACCTCCCATCCTCATGGGATATGACTCACCTATTGAGGTCACCGGAAAAGTAGAGTGGAATTTTTACATGGAAGCTTTAAAGATGTGCTTAATGTTCTATGACTTTCGGTAAACTTGCTTTCAATTTATTAGATCACTCATTCTACACTCGAAAGAGAGTGTAATTCACTCTAGATGCAGTGAACATATATGACCTACATAGCAGCTCCAAAATTGCAACTCGTGAGGTAAACAATGGAGCTAGACTGTATACATTTTCTGAATTTCTTGAATCTGAATCCTCCTTATTGCTTACACATGCTGATGATAGTAGTAGGCTTTGGCACGAGGTTTTGGTCAATTAAATTACAGGCATATGCAGCAACTAAGCAAGCATGAGATGGTGGAAGGCTTGCCAAATACCAGTTTCTCCAAAGGAGTTTGTGAAGGGTGTGTCATTGGCAAACATCGTAGAGAAAAGTTTGACACTCGCAAGACTCACAGAGCATCCTCTCCTCTAGATCTGATCCATAGTGATCTCATAGGGCCTTTTCCTCATCCTTCTATCAACAAAGCAAGGTATGTGCTTACATTTATTGATGATTTCTCACGGTATACTTGGGTGTATCTTCTTAGGGCCAAATCTGAAGTTTTTGCACACTTTGAAGATTTCAAAGCACTAGTTGAGACACAGTGAGAAAGAAAGATCAAAGCCCTCCATACAGACAATGGGGCAGAATATATTAACACAACATTTCAAAAACTTTGCGTTGAGTCCGACATACAGTTGTAGCACACAGTTCCATACACTTCGTAGCAGAACGAAGTTGCTAAGAGAAAGAACTTATCTCTCAAAGAGAATGCTTCCTACATGCTGCATGCTAAGTCACTACCTCATAAGCTATGGGCTAAAACACTTAATTGTGCTAACTTTTTAGTCAATTTAGTATGTCCTAAATTGCTACATTAATTGTCAATCCGGAGTCGTAAATTGATGAAGTGTGGCGCACTATATGTGCAAGACACCCTCTTTCTTACTTTTTATTGTTTTCAATTTTTGTTTTGTTTCGGGGTTTTATCTTCATTTATCTCCTAATGTGAATGGAAATCCTATTCTTGAGTTTTAAGAATACTTTATAAGGTAGGTATGGATATAGATTTTAAGGAAATTATGTTCTTTATGATGATTTTTAGAGCTTAACACTTCAGAGGATCTCAAAACGTACTAGTAATGACACTAACATTTAAACAAGAACGGAAATGTGCTGCTAGTAAAATCAAACAAATGATGAACTACTAATCATGAAATCACTATTTGTGCTCCTCATCTAAAAACAGAAAAATAAGTTAAGCTATTGCACTCAAACAAGTCAAAAACTACAAACTAATAAAAGTAAAATCAATTCACTTCATTTATAGTCCGATAGCTTGCCAAGTAGTCTTTTCGGGGTTAAGCTATGGCTTTAGGAAATAATGTCAATAATATGAGGAATTGATATCTAATTGCAGGAAAATAAAACTAAAATCAAATCATATCATTCATAGTCCGATAGCTCGCCAAGTAGTCTTTTAAGGGTTAAGCTATGGTTTTATATGGTTTCAGGAGATAACGTCAATGATATGAGGAATTTCATATCTAACTGTAGAAAAATAAAACTAAAATCAAATCTCGTCATTCATAGTCCGATAGCTCGCCAAGTAGTCTTTTCAAGGTTAAGCTATGGCTTTAGGAGATAACGTCGATGACGAATTTGATATCTAAACCAACTAACAAAGCAAGTGAATAAGACTGAAATCAAAGCATAACTTAAATTATAAAAATCTAAGGAAAGTAAAGTGAGCAGAGAGACTAATCTCATGTCAGAAGTTATTGCAAAAATTGTATGAAAATGCCCGAACCTAGTATATCCTGAAAAACACACAATGATCAGTGTTAGCAACAACATACAATGCTTGAAAAATCATGTACACGAATGAAATGTTAACATCATAACTAGTGAAATATACACAGGTGGATAAATTATGAAATATGTGCAATGGAAATAAGGAGACAACACATAAAAACTTTACATAAATAAGGAAACGAAACCTCAGCCACCAGGGGCCCTCTGCACGACCTTGGTCAACACGCTATCAGTTTAGGATTACACTCACACAGTCATATAAAACAGAGTCTAGTTATATTGCAACAAAGCAAGAATCCTCTCGTTACAACAACAGGACTAGTTCAAGGTACAGTACGAAGACTAACAACAAAATGACATAAAAAATTAACTAGTTCTATGCGTGTGCAAACGCATTATTTATAAAGGAAATTTCATAACTGTTTTCCTATAAAACATCTTCGACTGAGGACACGCAAAAACACAACATCCGTAAGCTTATCATGATGGTTGCCAAGACCATTCAATCTATCAAAAGTGGCTATTGGATTTGTGTCGTGGGAGGAGTCTACAGCTGTCAAAATGAACCCATGGATCTAGGAATGGTCCCGGACCCTTCACGTGTTTGAAAATAGAGTCCTGTTTGCCGTAGAACTCTTCGTTTGACCATAGTTTGACCAAGGGCTTCCTTTGCGAATTTGGCTGAACCAATAAGACCTGATTCGTGTCCAGATCATTCTAAAACTGCCCACGTGCCTCATTTTGCTTGATGACACCTCGAACCTAGAGATCAACAAAAACAACTGTGGAAAGTTGAATTAGCTGCGGAAAGTGGCTGCATTCCGCAGCTAATGAGAAAAATCTAAGTCAAATATCAAACACAAAAAATAGTTAGAAAACCACTTAAATTCTCTTTTAGAATCAATATGTAATGATGTTTGATGGCTTATGAGGTATTAGTGAGGGGAAAAGGTCTAGGAAAGTGTGTAGGAGAGATGTAATTTCAGGGCTCAACATACCCCCATCGTGAGGGTGTTTCATGTCCCCATGCAACCAAAACTTTGACCATCCTCCCTTCAGTTCATGTGTTCTGAGACCTCTGCTAATACATCCATCCTTCTTCTTTTCTTTCTTGGTACCACTGTCATCCTAGGCTTTCTCATTAGGCACTTGAATTTGAGGTTGATAAGAGCTCTCCTCAACCTCCTGCTCTTTTTCTTCAATTTCTTATTCTTCCTCTACCACAGCCCAATATGCAACATGGTGTTGTCGTGAATAATTTTATCCAACCCACTTTATTCCTTCAATGTTTCATTTTCTCTTTTGATGTGTCTATTTAAGACCTCCAGTTCAAAAAATTCCTGTTTTAGTGATTGGATTAGAGCTTCGTGTGCTGTATTAGGCTGGGTAGATGAAGTGCTTGGATCTGTGGTAGTATTCTCCAATGACTCAATAAAATCATACATTTCCTGCTGGTTTGGATCTATCTCAGGTGTAGTCTTTCTTGGGCTGACCCCAAAATCCGGTGGAAAAGAACTGATATCAATATCTGGAGGATTGATCTCAATATTTGGTTGAGAATGTGGTGGGCTATGGCCAAGAGAGATTGCTGGAGACTGTTCTATTGTTTCCTCTCCTAAGTCAATGAAGTGGGCGCCTTTAGTTTGTACTTTCCTCAGTTTTCCTTTACATTTGGAGCTCCTCCTTAGATTTTGTGAGCTGGGGTCCCCTTTCTCCATACTTTGTTTTTCTTTCCCTTTCTTCTTTGCTACAGCTAATTGTTCCCTAAGGTAGATTAGTCTTTGAGAGAGTATTTGATCTTCTCCTGAGGAAAGTTCTGGGGTTTGATAGGCAGCTTCAATATTTCTTTTCCCTTTTAGTCCCCCTTGCTTCCTACCTTTAGTTCTTTCCTTCCTACTCTCAAACAACTTCTCTTCCTTATCAGTATCTTTAGCTATGTTAATAGGCATGTTCTGAATGTTCACATTTATTTTATTTCTCCTACTTTTCTTTGATGTGCTACTTTCAGGTGTTTCAGGTGGGTCTTGAAAGAAGTTTTGAATAAAAAATTGTTCCCAAGTATATTTTCTATCTTTCAACTGTTTTTCAATCAAAAATTTGACAAGGCTATGATGGTACAGGTGAGGCTCTATGTCATCCAAGTTCTTTTGTACAATTGTGGACATCTTTTTCACGCTATTCAACAGAAAATAGGGCAAATTGATAGTTTGATTTTCTATAAAATTCATTAGCAACCGGGTGTGGTACATGTACATGGACCCAAATTGTCCTTCACATGTGATAAACTTCTGGATTATCAATAATAAACTAGTGCACTTTTCCTCTAGAGAAGAAACAGGGATTCCACGTTTGAAGAGAGTGATATCCATACCTGGGTTACGCAACATAATCCTCCAGGATTTCTCATGAAAATTTTTGTTTTTGAACCACCGTTCCCCTTCCTGTGGGAGTTCCGTTGCTGCCGCAATAGATGCCTCCGTGACTAAGAATTTAAGGTCTCTAACCTCAACTTCCACGCCATCAAAAGACCTTGAAAATGTCTTAGTAACTTCTTTGTTGTGCCTTCTGAATTTTCGGATGAACTGTAGCCACCGTGCCTTCTTTAATATATTTTTCAATTGTAGGTAACCCTCCATGAATTTAGGTTCGTTCGGCTTTGTTCATACCGGTAGGCCCATTTCTTCCTCTTCCTTAAAAAATATGTCTATGAGTGATGGGTTGTAAGTAATGGACTAATGGAGGTGAAATGGTTGCATTAATGGGAGATAGAGAAGGAATGTGGAGAAAAACCAATGGTTGTAAATGGAAAAACAGAGAATAGGTAGTGAGAATGAGTTCCAGGAGCGGAGCGAAGGCTTGTGTGAGTAGGCCAGGAATAATAAACACAACTTCAATGGGATAGCATGGAAATAGAGTGAGCCCGACAGAGCTTTGAACTAGGCAGCTGTGAAATAGATGTTAACATGCTCACAAAATGGTTGCAAAATTTGTGCGGCAGGAAAGAGACATGATCAAATCGATTATGTCCCCATAATGACCTGATTCAATAGGTGGAATGTCAAAGTACATTTAAACATGAGTTAAATTTGGAGATGGATCATGAGGCCGTTAAAAATTAATGCAAGGTTCATGGTGGAATTATGTAAAGGCCATGGAGCGGTTATGAGAGCTATCAAGGCGAATCATTACATATAATGGAGCTGGTGGTTTCATAACTATATAAAATGTGCTTTAAATGCTATTTGAAATGAACTTTGCTCATATCTTAGAACTTTACCAGTTCTGTCCACTGACCTTTGATTGGCTGCTTCCTTTTGATGCTTTTAGGTGCTTTATATCTTAAAAATATTTCCTTTGTCATACCTGCATTTGGTTCTTATTATTATTTGGCTAACATCTAACTGTCAGTGTTGAATAATAGAGTGTTAGCTGCAAAATCAACAATCAGCTGCGGAATCAGTTTTTAGCTACAGAAACAGGATTCAGTTGCGGAAACTGACACAGTGAACATATGGCTGAATGGAGATGGATGAATGATGACTGAGTGAATGAAACCTTGATGCAGGAGCATCTGGTCAACAGGGCGGAGTTAGAAAGAAGGATGACATGGTTTCTGAGAAGGACAGGGGACATAGCTCGCAGAATGGACAACAAGTCTGTTTCGTTTTTATTTTTCAGTTATTTTTATTAGCATTTGTTGTTTTTTTCTTGTTTCAGTTCAAAATGCCTAGAATGTTGTAACAAGTTCTAATTAGGAGTAGTAATAGTAGTTAGAGTCATTAGTCATTGAACAGTAATTTACTATTGAAAAAAACAGACAAAGGGAAACAAGCTAGCCATAAAGAAATGTCAAAATATGTAATAACGGTTGTAACTGATAATTGAACAACTGCCAGCAGTTACCAAACTGCCTGGAAACAATGTAAAAGAACGAGGAAAAGCAAGCCTATAGGGGTTTAGCAGTAAGGAGGAAAGAGAGTAATATAAATAAATACATTTTTCATTTCAGTGCACAAACACAACTCTTACGTGCGTCCTCAGAAAAATAGAGCCTGTACATTTCCATGTTGTGTCAATAATTCATTTTATTTCATGTACGAAATCCATTACAATTCTTGACAGACTACGAACCAGCAGAAGGAGAAACAACCACACGAGAAGTGACACCGACCAGCACCGGTGACGAGTTACAGCGCCCAGACAAACACAGTTACAAGGTATGCAAACGAAACTGAAGGTGAACGAGTTTTCTTTCCGCACATATATAACATTTCATCTCAGCATAAATACCCATAATAACATTCCATCTCAGCATACAACATAGTGTTAACGCAACCTTCAAACCCTATCTAGCTTATGAACCTAGAGTTTGACAAAAGTTAGGAACTCAAGCCATGGCTAGGACTATACACCACAGTAGCCAACAACCAAAAACCAATGACCAATACAAGAACCTAATGCAGACGAGAAATAAGAACAAGTCTACCCGGAAGGTGACCAGAACAGTCGGATGCCAATGCCATCGATCCAGTGAGCGGCTTCACCTGTAAAGAGATGAAGGGAGGAAGGGTTAATTTTCCAACCCTTGAAGGAAAGCCGGAACGATAGAAACTGAGAGGAAAAAAAATAGAGAAAAATAGAAGGTAACCATACCTGAAGGTGAGCCATGACTGCAAGTGAAACCCTCAAACAAACAAACCCTGCTCACAGAGGAGCCGAGCCATTAGAATCTACATAAACTGTGGTAAAGAAATCTAGCAGGGAACGAGAGCATACCTGCTAAAATAGCCGAGAGCCGAAGAGGGTAGACCGCGAAATCCATCAAACTTGGAGGCTGTCGAACCAAGAGTGAACCAGAGTGCCATTAACTCATAACATTCAAATGACCATGGAATTTTTAGAAAAAATGACCAGACAACATCGAGACAAACGACAACACCAGTGGAAAGCGCCAACGATAGAGAGACAAGTATATAAACGAACAGAGACAAACTTACCGGGAAAGCACCAGACCGTTGGGCAAACCAACTGGACTAGGAGCAATAGAACGCAGTCAAGCATTTGCTATACAGAAACCGAATAGGCCGGGACCACATAGTGTCTCACCACAGACCATACATCAAACAACAAATAAAACAATCGCAGAGACTATAGAGCCAAACCACTAGGTAACAATAATAACCCTAAAGGCGCGAACAGGGTGAAAAACCAAGCGGAGACTTGCCAGGATCCCGAGGAGGACAGATGTCTACCGATAAGGCCGCCCCAGTACAAGCAAGTTGATTGTAAATCAAAACTAAAATTAATACCAAATCAAACGTATACTGTCCGGTTCGTAGTGTGGTTACACATCAGCTAAGGTGAGGCGGGGCCACGTGGGCTGGCCCCATCAAGTGGTATGACAACAGCGTTTTGAGGACATAGAGGAAGATGGAAGTACAAAGACGAGGACATGGAAGAGGTGCACGTAGAGGAGTAGATGAAGGATTGAGAGAACAGCTGAGAATCCTCACAGCCCACTTAGAAGCAGTGGAGGTGGGTAGGCGACGAGACCCAGAATTTGGGGATGACAGTGAAGACGAAGCAGCAACTGTTACAGATGGGTCAGAGGAAGAAGCCCCAGAGTTGAGGTTGTTGCGATCAGTTCTGTTAGCAGGCACCAAGCCCAAACCAGAGATCCCTAACTATGATGGTAGTCTGTCTGCGGATGTCCTGTTGGATTGGGTGAGTGAATTAGACAAATATTTTGAGAATGAGGAAATCGGTGAGGACAAAAGAGTTAGATTTGCTGTGACCAAGTTGAAAGGACACGTTGCCCTATGGTGGGATAGTGTCCAAGCAGACAGAAGGTGAATGAACAAATTGCCAATAAGAAAATGGCCAAGGATGGTGGCAAAACTGAAGGGTAGATTTTTGCCTAAGGATTACCAGGTCGAGCTTTATTGGCGAGTGCAGAATTTAAGGCAGAAAGGTATGACTGTACAAGAATAAACAGAAGAATTTTATCATGTGAATATACGTGCTAGTTATACAGAAGATACTCCCGAAAAGACAACAAGGTACCTAAATGGCTTAAGAATGGAAATATTGGATGAGATTAGCATTCTCTCTCCCCGGAGTGTTGAGGAAGCCTTTCAAAGTGCTGTGAAGGCGGAGGAAAAAATCAACAGGAGAGGGAGAGGGAATGGCAGAGGACAAGGACAATCCTATGTCAGAGGGAGAACTGCCATGAACAGCGAGGAAGGCAGCAGTTCTAGAGCTTCAGGGAAAACAAAGAAAGGAGAAAGCACCGGAGGAGGTCGTCCATATCAGCGAGAACGAGGAAATGGCTGCGAAAGAGGGACTAATATCCAGTGCTACAGGTGCCATAAATGGGGGCACAGATCCTTCGAATGCCCAGAAGCTGAGCATGCTAGCGAGAGGGGAACACTTATTGCACAACCTGAGGAAGTTGAAGCACAACCCTAGGAGGTGGAAAACATGACAGAAACAGGGGAAGCTTTGATTTTAAATAAAGTACTATTGAAACCAGCCAAGGAGGTGGCTGAACAGACCCAACGAAAAGCACTGTTCCAAACAGTTTGTAAATCACTTGGAAAGTGCTGTAAATTGATAATAGACAGCGGAAGTACAAACAATTTGGTTGCCACCGAAATGGTGGAAAAGTTGGGACTGAAGCGACTCAAACACCCTACACCTTACAGGGTGTCGTGGCTGCAGAAAGGCACCATCTATTAGTAGATGAACAGTGTGAAGTTGAATTTCACATTGGCAAATATCACGACACGGTGGTCTGTGATATTATGCCAATGGACGTGTGCCATATACTGCTGGGAAGACCGTGGCAGTATGTTCGGAAAGTGACACACAATGGGAAAACAAATTGTTATAAATTTGTAAAAGATGGGATCAAACATACACTTGTACACATCAAAGAGGAGGATGCAGTGGAACCGAGCGGAACAAAAGCACTATTAATTGGAGGAAAACAATTTGAGAAGCAGGTTGAGGAAAATGAAGTCAATTATGCAATTGTGAGAAGGACGAAGCCGATGTTGCTGAACACAGAAAAATCAGAACTGCCTAAAGAAATTCAGGAATTGTTGAAAGAATTCCAAGACATTGTAGTTGATGATCTACCTGATAAATTGCCCCCCAAAAGGAGTATCAGCCATCACATTGATTTTATACCAGGAGCAAGCTTCCCAAACAAGGCAACGTACAGGATGAGTCTGAAGGACAATGAAGAAGTTCGCAAACAAGTGCAGGAGTTGCTGGATAAGGGACTGATTAGAGAAATTTTGAGCCCCTGTGCAGTACCAACAGTACTTGCACCTAAGAAGGGTGGATAATGGCGAATGTGTACAGATTCGCGGGCCATTAAAAAACTCACGATTCGATACATATTTCCCTTGCCCAGAATGGACGACATGATGGACTGTCTTAGTGGGGCAGCTTATTTTACAAAAATAGATCTGAAGAGTGGTTATCATCATATCAGAATTAGGGAAGGAGACGAATGGATGACATCATTTAAAACCAATGAAGGATTGTACGAATGACTGGTCATGCCATTTGGATTAAGCAATGCTCCTATTACTTTCATGAGATTGATGAAAGAGATGTTAAAGGAATTTATTGGCAAGTTCGTGATAGTTTATCTTGATGATATCTTGATTTTCAGCAGAACGAAGGGAGAACACCTTCAACATGTTCAGAAGGTGTTAGAGAAGTTACAACAGAACAAACTGCTGACAAACTTGAAGAAATGCACTTTCCTGCAGAAGGAGCTGGTCTATTTGGGATTTGTGGTTGGAGAAAATGAACTGAAAATGGACCCAGAAAAGATTGCATCAATTATAAATTGGTCGTCACCAACAAGTTTGTTTGAGGTACGTAGTTTTCATGGACTTGCAAGTTTTTATCGGAAATTTATTAAAAATTTCAATGAAATCTGCGCACCAATGTTAGAAACCATCAAAAAAGGCAAGTTAACCTTTTTGCTGGACCAAGGCGGCAGAAAGCAGTTTTCAGCTTTTGAAGCGGAAGATCACGGAGAGGCCAATCTTGAGACTGCTTGACTTTAATAAACTTTTCCAGGTTCGATGTGACACAAGTAGAACAACTATCGGCACTGTGCTCAGTCAAGAAGACAGACCAGTGGCGTTCTTTAGTGAAAAACTAAATGAGAGTCGGCAGAAATATTCCTCATATGACAAGGAATTTTATGCAGTGGTCCAAGCTTTGAAACATTGGAGGCACTACCTACTGGGCAATGAATTTGTTTTGTTCTCTGATAATTCAGCATTACAATATGTAATGCAGCAACACAAGTTAAACCATAAGCACGCCAAGTGGGTAGAATATTTGCAAAGTTTTACTTTTGTGTTAAAACACATAAGTGGGCAAGCCAACAAAGTGGCAAATGCATTGAGGAGGAGAGCCTTGCTCCTACAGGAAAGCAGCATACAGGTGATGGGATTCAAACATCTGAAGGATTTGTATTAGACGGACCCAGACTTCAAGGAAGCTTTTGAAGCCTGCCAAAATCCCGTATTGAGAAATGCAAGCCCATGGTTAGATTATAATCTTCAGGAAGGATTATTGTTCCGAAGTAGGCAGTTATGTATCCTCGACTGTTCAATGAGGGAGAATATAGTATGGGAGAAGCATAGTGGAGGATTAGCAGGACATTTCGGGATCAACAAAACTTTGGAGCAAATCATACATTTTTACTGTTGGCCTAAAATGAGCAGGGATGTACAAAGATTGGTAAACTGGTGTAAAGTCTGCCAACTATCTAAGGGACACAGTCAGAATACTGGACTTTACACACCACTACCCGTTCCAAGCAGGCCATGGGACTCGGTCAACATTGACTTCGTTCTCGGACTGCCTAGAACACAACGGGGGTATGATTCGGTAATGGTGGTGGTAGATAGATTTTCAAAAATGGCTCATTTTATTCCTTGCCGGAAAACTAGTGACGCCACGTACGTGGCACACCTGTTTTTCACAGAAGTTGTTAGATTACATGGCTTACCCAAAACTATCATTTCAGACAGGGACGTAAAGTTCACTGGACACTTTTGGCGCACCCTGTGGAGAAAATTTGGCACGCAATTGAATTTCAGCTCTGCGTATCATCCGCAGACTGATGGACAAACGGAGGTGGTGAACATGAGTTTGGGGAATTTATTGCGGAGTTTGACTGGAGAAAATTCATGATTATGGGATCGAGCTCTTGCCCAAGCGGAATTCACCTATAACGATTCACCCAATTGTAGCACCAGACTTAGCCCATTCTAGATTTTGTATGGAATGCATCCTCGAGGAATACATGAACTGCGAGATTTGGGAAAGCTGGAACAGAGAAGCGCAGATGGGGAAGATTTTGCAGAGGCCATGAGCGAGCTTCATGAAAAAGTCAAACTAAAGTTGTAGGAAAGTGTACAAAAATACAAACAGCAAGCAGACTCAAAACGACGAGAGGTGCATTTTAATGTGGGGGACGAGGTCCTTGCGCATTTGCGCCGGGAACAGTTTCCTAAAGGCACATATAACAAGTTGAAATATAAGAAAATTGGTCCATGCAAGATCCTACAGAAATTTTCAGCCAACACTTACGAGATTCAACTGCCACCGGACATAGGCATATCACCTATTTTTAATGTGGTGGATCTGTTCCCATATCACGCCCAGGCAGAGGATGATAGTGCGGTACAGCCAGAACGGGACACCCAGTTAGAAAGCAGTTCATGGAAGAAACAGTTACCTTCAGCCTGGACCGATGAAATTGAAGGAATCCTCAGCACCCAGGTAGCCAAGAAGACGCGCAGGAAGGAATATCTGCGTTACCTCGTCAAGTGGAGAGACTGTCCAATGGAGGACAGCTCGTGGCTCGATGCCGCACAGATTCAGAAGGCTGGTTATTCAGTGGAGGAACTCATGGAACGGAGCCATGAAATTTCTTTTACCCCAGAAGCCTGATGCAGGAGCATCTGGTCAACAGGGCGGAGTTAGAAAGAAGGATGACATGGTTTCTGAGAAGGACAGGAGACATAGCTCGCAGAACGGACAACAAGTCTGTTTTGTTTTTATTTTTCAGTTATTTTTATTAGTATTTGTTGTTTTTTTTTGTTTCAGTTCAAAATGCCTAAAATGCTGTAACAAGTTCTAATTAGGAGTAGTAATAGTAGTTAGATTCATTAGTCATTGAACAATAATTTACTATTGAAAAAAACAGACAAAGGGACACAAGCTAGCCATAAAGAAATGTCAAAATATGTAATAATTGTTGTAACTGACAATTGAACAACTGCCAGTAGTTACCCAACTGCCTGGAAACAATGTACAAGAACGAGGAAAAGCAAGCCCATAGGGGTTCAGCAGTAAGGAGGAAAGAGAGTAATAGAAATAAATACATTTTTCATTTCAGTGCACAGACACAACTCTTACGTGCGTCCTCAGAAAAATAGAGACTGTAAATTTCCATGTTGTGTCAATAATTCAGTTTATTTCATGTACGAAATCCATTAAAATTCTTGACAGACTACGAACCAGCAGAAGGAGAAACAACCACACGCGAAGTGACACCGACCAACACCATTCACGAGTTACAGTGCCCAGACAAACACAGTTACAAGGTATGCAAACGAAACTGAAGGTGAACGAGTTTTCTTTCCGCACATATATAACATTTCATCTCAGCATAAATACCCATAATAACATTCCATCTCAGCATACAAAATAGTGTTAACGCAACCTTCAAACCCTATCTAGCTTATGAGCCTAGGGTTTGACAAAATTCAGGAACTAAAGCCATGGCTAGGACTATACACCACAGTAGCCAACAACCGAAACCAATGACCAATACAAGAACCTAATTCAGAAGAGAAATAAGAACAAGTCTACCCAAAAGGTGACCAGAACAGTCGGACGCCAATGCCATCGATCCAGTGAGCGGCTTCACCTGTAAAGAGACGAAGGGAGGAAGGGTTAATTTTCCAACCCTTGAAGGAAAGTCGGAACCAGAGAAACCGAGAGGAAAAAAAAACAGAGAACAAGAGAAGGTAACCATACCTGAAGGTGAGCCACGACTGCAAGCAAAACCCTCGAACAAACAAACCCTGCTCACAGAGGAGCTGAGCCATTAGAATCTACATAAAATGTGGTAAAGAAATCTAGCAGGGAACGAGAGCATACCTGCTAAAATAGCCGAGAGCCGAACAGGGTAGACCGCGAAATCCATCAAACTTGGAGGCTGTCGAACCGAGAGTGAACCAGAGTGCCATTAACTCATAACATTCAAATGACCATGGAATTTTGAGAAAAAACGACCAGACAACACCAAGACAAACAACAACACCAATGGAAAGCACCAACGACAGAGAGACAAGTATATAAATGAACAGAGACAAACGTATCGGGAAAGCACCAGACCGTTGGGCAAACCAACCGGACCTGGAGCCATAAAACGCAGTCAAGCATTTGCTATAAAACAACCGAACAGGCCGGGACCGCATAGTGTCTCACCACAGACCATACATCAAACAAAAAATAAAACAATCGCAGAGATTGTAGAGCCAAACCACCGGGTAACAATAATAACCCCAAAGGCGCGAATAGGGTGAAAAACCAAGCGGAGACTTGCCAGGATCTCGAGGAGGACAAATGTCCGCCGATAAGGCCGCCCCAGTACAAGCAAGTTGATTGTAAATCAAAACTGAAACTAATACCAAATCAAATGTATACTGTCCGGTTCGTAGTGTGGTTACACATCAGCTAAGGTGAGGCGAGACCACGTGGGCTGGCCCCATCAAACCTGGTCATGAAAGGAATTTTATTGGTGGAATATGATGATAAAATGAAATGAGATGAAGTGAAGTGAAGTGAAATGAAGCGAAGTGGAGTGAGATGAAGTGAAGTGACATGAAACTATGAGATGAGAGAGAGACTTTTTTTTTTTGGAAAATATAGGGCATCAGAAGGTTCTGATTTTCGCCCTGTATTTTCTGTATAAGACTGCCAATGAGTGATTGGTTTTCAGGCTTATAGTAAGTGTTTTTTTTTTTTTTTTTTTTTTTTTACAGAAAAAGAACAAAGACTAGGCTGGTGGAGAAGAAGGATTCTTCTTCACTATCCTTATTGCAGAATTATCCTGAAAGAATTTGAAAAATTCCTCCTTTTACAGTGGCTTATGGCAGATCTTTAATCCATGACCATTTACAATAAGAGGAGTTTTGTATTCATCAATGGTTTTGATTCTTATTGCTCCATTTCTAAAGACTTTGTCAATTTCATATGGCCCAAGCCAATGAGTCTGAAATTTACCTTTGAAATCTTTGAACTTGGAATCAAATAGCAATGCCCAATCTCTTTCTTGAAACTTTTTCTCTTTCACGTATTTGTCATGCCACTTAGCTCTTTGATATTGAACTAGATCGGTTCTTAGGATTACTTCTTGTTTGATCTCATCTAGTTCATTCAACTGCTCCATTCTATGATTTTAGGCTTCTGATAAATCAATTCCTAACTAAACTGCCATCTTGAAAATTTTAACTTGGAACTCAATGGGGAGCAGGACTTCTTTCCCATAAACAAGCTCATAGGGAGAATGTCCTGTTGTATTCCTCCATGTAGTTCTGTAGTCCCATAAGGCTTCGGGAAGCCTTTATTCCCAATCTCTTTTATGTAGATGAATAGTCTTGATAATGATGCCTTCAATAACTTTGTTTGTAGACTCCACTTGACCATTTGCTTGCAGATGGTAAGGAGTAGATTTTTTGTGCTTGACCTTATATTCTTCCATTAACTTCTCCACCAGTTTGGATGTGAATTGACCTCCCTGATCTGTCACAATTTCTCTTGGAACACCAAAGAGAGTAAAAATATCCTCATAAAGATAACTAACAACTGAATGCTCAGTAGCAGAAAATAATGCTTTGGCTTCTACCCATTTAGTAACATAATCAGTACAAACCAATATATACTGTTATGAAACCAGCTTAAGAAAAGATAGAAAAGATAGATCAACGCCTTAGAATTCAACCTCTTCGAGGGGGAAACCTCCTTTACATTACATAAAT